>JAQFZC010003038.1:0-20331 GCA_034695205.1 Dicyrtoma fusca
ATTTAACCAGTACAGCGACTCAAAATTACTCAAAAACCAGTACTGTACTGGAAAATCCAGTACGTCTGGGCACACTAGTTTTGAAACATAAAGTACTTCCAGATCGCGTTTGAAGAAAACTTTCGTTCCCCATCGCACCCCGTTCAGATATTCCAGCCGTGGTCCAAGGATTTCTTCGAATGGACTCGGGGAAAAACAGAGAACTTGATTGGTTTTGCAAAATACTCTTATCCTTGATTGGGCGCTTGCACGTCTTTCCAGAATCCCACATTTGTCAGAAATGAGTAATTTTAGCTGACTAATTTGCTCTGGAATCTTAAAGGATTTCTCGTAACTTACCCAGTAAAGCAAACAAGAACTAAATGCAGCAAATCATTAAAAATGGCTGCATATGGGACTTGGCCCATAAATTGGATAGCAATAAAAAATCCGCAAATGGACATGGAGAGATCCATTATTTTAAACGCAAATACTGTTGTTGAGCTGCATCGATTAAACAGATTGATTCGAAGGGTCTCTCGTTTGACAAACAAAGCCTTTTCTTCCAACAAGTCCTTCTTGAATTTAGTATTCAAACTCCGTAGCCTTTGCGCAGCAGAGTCCAATGTTAAACATGTGCTTTCCAGGAAGTACAAATGAAAGTAGATGACGGTGTAAGCTTTTGTGGATAAATAAATTAGCAGTAGACATTCAAAGGCGCCCAAAATTAAATAAACAGCTCTGGTTTTGTACTCTTGGGGCAGAATTTGGTAAAGGAGCTGTGGTCTGTCCGGATCAATTAAGGTTATTATACAAATGAAGATAGCACCAAACAAAAAGAATACTGGCAGAAACCTTAATAATAGTTGCTGCTTTGAACATTTAAAGCTTTTCCGGTTTATATTTTTTTTCGAATGTTGGGGACTTTTATGAAGTTCATTCCAGACGATACACCACTCATTGGTAAACTGCAGTCCAATTACTTCTAATACGATTACGCTGAAGATTCCACACATTAATAAAAATAAGACAGAAAAGTGGTCAAAGTTAATATCAGCCGAGGGCGTGTGAAGGATTTTAACCATTACGCGTAGAGTGTTTGCAAAAAATAGTAGAAAGAAGCCAAAATACAACTTTTGCAAAAGAATTTTCCACCCTGCGGTCAGTCTTTGGGCTCGGTTTGTTCTTGAGTCAAAGTCAAATAATAAAAGACCAACATTCGAAAGAGTTTTAACTGCCTTCGTGTTTTCCATTATCGTGGTTTTGTAGTAAAGCAGAATGCACAAATTGCTAAAATGAACAAAGTAGTTCTGTACTTTTTGATTTTGTAGAAAATCCGGACTAAGTCAAGAACAGTCTTGGCTTTGAATTTACATTCGTACTAGCAACTGCTGCTGAGCTGAAACAAGTAGGAATCTACAGTTAATACAGACTGGATCTATATAGAAACTTAACTTACCACACAAGTGCCTATTTTGGCATTCAAAGCCCCAGCTCAAAATGGCAGTGTGGAAAAGGTTTTTGAATAATAAATGCAGTAATTTAGTTTATTAGGTATTATCTACATTGATACTGAAGCAAGTGTCTGGGTGGCGGATTTCATATTAACAAACTATACGCTTTTGTCTTAATTAAACGTCAATAACTTTATTTTCGGTTCCGAAATATTTGCTATTATTTCTTATTTTCATACGCTTACGGAATAAGTTTCAGAACCTGTGACCTATCCACATACTTTGTACCACCCTGAAGCGAAATCGGCCAAGCCAGCAGCAAACTTAATAATTTATTCTTCGCTGGTTCTTTTCAGTCATAGCTGTCTTGGCGTCAATGAAATTGTTTCACTGATTAGAGCACTACATATGTCCACGTAATTTAACCATTAATAAATACAATATTATATTGCTTATACTTAAGGCAAAACTGACTACTTCTTCCTTCCTTAGTATAAACTACAGTGTTTTGTCTTTTCTTAAATCATAGAAATATATACGGGAGCTATAGGGGAATTTGGGCGGGCATTTAGGAAATATGCTTGGGACCATTTCAAAATACCCCAACATTTCCTTTAAAAAATTACTGTATAATTTGTTTCTACTGTGAAACGTCAAAGAGTAAGTAAGTTGAGTGCTATGCTGTACATACCTAGTGACTAGTTGGCAGAAACAGTTGCCTATAGATGATTCTGACTTAAGTTATGCACTGTCAACCGTAAAATGTCAGACTCTAACTAGTATTACAAATCTGCAATAAAAAAAAGAGTAATCAATAACTAGATTTAACCTTACATTTCACAGAATAAAATTGTTCCTAGTTACAATAAAAAGTCACAATTGCAACTATTTCTGGCAACTATTCACTTATGTTCAAGTTTGTAGATACTTACTTTTTACTCTATTCAAAGCGGAAAAAAGTAAAAACAAAAACAAAACAAAAATATTATTACCCAACTGGGTTCAATGCGTCCAAGCCATTATTTAATGCGGGAAGTGTTTGAATAATAAACAGTAATCTAGGTAGAATATTATCTACATTTTGTTTGAAGCGAATGTCTTTGTGGCGGAATTTAGATTAACAAACTCTACGCTTTTGTCTTAATTAAACGTCAATCATTTATGTTCGATTCCGATGTAATTATAATCATTTCTTATAAGAAGTCGTCGGAATGGTCCGTTCCTGGAACACAACCACTAATAACAACAACATATTGCTGATACGTAAACGTAAGGTAAAACTACCTACATCCTTCCATAGTATAAATTACAGTGTTTTGTCTTTTCTTAAATCATAGAAATATATACTGGGAGCTGGGGGTAAAAAGAGCAGGCGTCCGTTTTAATATTTTTGTCAGTAAACCTCAACACGAAATATGAAAGTTGAATGATGAAACTAGTAATAGCCTTAATATCTTTCGTTTGCAACAAAATATTCTAAATAAAGTAAAAAATTCTAAAAAATAAAATACGTGATGTAAGATTATTTAAAAATTCCAAAATCTCATGGATTTTGCTACGTGGGAGTAAAAAAGAGAGACTGGTCGGCGTAGAAAACTGCTGTCGTAAATGCTTAAAATGAACTGTAATTTCTACGCCCATTGAACCCAATTAAATTATTATGTTTGGTTTTACGTTACACTTCAATTAACAAATGCTTAGAATGACAGAAAGGACACTATTAGTAAATAATTGCACTAATTATTCTTTCTAAATGATTTGGATTATCTCACAGTGCCCCAAAATGGGATGATTTCTACATGAGTTTTATAAACTGCTTTTATTTAATACCTAACTGTTAACAAAAAAAAGTACAACAAATCCTTAGAATTGAAAAATACAACTTGTTGATTGCTCCAGTGGGTTAAAATAGCTTATTTAGCGTATTTTGACCTCTTACTTCGAATTTCAGATGCTTGTTCTTTTACCCCCACCTCCCCTTTGACCATAAAGATGCCCAGATACTTGCTATCACCTTTTTATTTTTGGAATCTACTCATCAAGGGCTTTCCATTGGTGAATCACATTTGTGTGGGACCCCATTTTTAATTTTTTCTTTAAATTAGAGTTCTCTTCTAAGAGGGTAGAAAAAAGATGATGTAAGTATTCAACTGTTTTATTATGTTTTTCGATTCATTTTATACCGTCCAACTATTTTAGGCTATCATTTTTCATCTATCTGCATCCGGTGTCAGTTTATGATCTCCCTTCGTGAAAAACCTATTCCTCTTATATATCGGTAACGTATACTTTTGTCAAAACGTATTTAAAATACGTGCTTTGTAATATGTATGTTGTGTTATGGACAAAGCTCTGATAAACATGAATAAATAATAATAATAATGACGTTATTTCCTTATTATTTCTTGTCTGATTTCAAGCCTTGATAACGTATACTTGGATTTAAACATCTTAGATATTGTTTATGCTTTTCTAGGGACATATTTCCGATCGAACAAACTAGAGAAATAAAATGTGTGACTTAATTATTCCAGCACTTACATACGACTTGCCTGGCATCCTCTTTCAATTTGCTATTTTTTTCCTACCCTGCCCTGAAGAGCATAGCTACCTTTATTACTTATTAGTGTCGAGGGAGTCCTGGATAGAGAAAGACGAACTTTATTAACAAAACAAGGTCATCACTGTCCTCCAATGAGGATAATAATGTTCTATTTATTGGAATGCAACCGTGTGTTCTGTGTTGATCGTACTACTATATTTTAGTCATATTTTACTGCCATACTGCTGCATTAAAAATAAAAAGTCTTGCGGTCAAATCTTTGTTGAAACATTGCGTTTTTAAAGAAATCGAACTAACTAGTAAGTCATTAACAATAGTTTCTTTAAACACGTTACTACAAAAATAAATTGTAAGAAGCAAGTAGAACGTTTTGTTGTTTGGTACATATTTAAAATTATCTCGTATAAATAGTGAAAGCTTAATTTGTCTGTAATTGCGTCTATGGGAATATTACCATTTTGTGTAATTGCTAAACTTACGTACTCGCTAGTTTTAGCTTTCAATTCTAACTTTATACTCTCTTACTACATCAGTAGCTTACGTGCAAGAAATTAATCGTCCGTACAACATAGAGATGTAACATAACAAACTCTACCTACTTCTTAATAATTGAGGAATAACTGACTTTTAATTACACAAAGCTTGTTTGTCCTTTGGTCCCAAAATATTTGTGCTCGTTAATGCTAATTTCGTAATTTGAGCTTTTATGAGAATAAGTTATGCACGGTATGAAACACCTAACACAAATAACTGTGCTAAGTATAATATGTGCAACACAGTATTACGCCAGAACTCGTAAGCTTGAATCTCTCATGAGGGTCGGACTTCGCCTACTCCTTCAACATCCCTCCTGGGACATGGCGAGTTGACAAAGTCACTCCTTCCTATAAATCACTCCTAGCTACGACACTTGGATCTGGGCAACACTGTGTGTAGACTCCTTCTCTAAACGAAGATGAGCCTAAGCTCGATGCAGGTACTTGGAATCCCGAGTAAACTGGAGCTACTGAGGAGTCTCCTTGACTCCACAGACTCTTGAACCGGTCTCGAACTGAGACGATCTATTCTCTCGGCTTGGGATACCGAGTTCACACTATGCCTTCCGGAGTCTCAGAGTTCTGAATTCCTGATTCAGCGAATCGAGTCTCCACTCCCCAGACCCGAGTCGCTGAGTCTTGAGTTCTCCACTTGGCGAATCGCGCCCTCGCTTCCTCCTCCCAAGTTGTGGAATCTTGATCTCCCGACTTGGCGAGTCGAGTCCACTTCTCCCTCCCTTGGGTCACTGAGTCCTGGAGCCCCGACTTGATGAGTCGAGTTCTCACTCAAGAACGATCACTAGAGAAATGCGACTCACTTCTAGTATATCTAAGGTCAATGCAAGTGGGATGCAATAAAAGGACATCACTACTAACATTCCATTTCTGCGAAACTTGTAATTCACTTTATTCGCATAAACTCCTTATCCAAACCTTGCGAATTCGCCAGCCCGACTAGCTACGCGAATCCTCTCCAAATTAAAGCAACTAACGAATAATAAATACTAACTTACAAACTATAGAAAATAGTACCAAACAAGTTACTAACGAAATGAGAAATAATCGTGGGGAATGAAATTTGCGCTCTGTACGATGTAACGACAATGGTTACTCTTTGGAATACAGACAGGAACTAAAGCCCGGCCGTCCCGCTTCCAACTTCCACGGCCCGGCACTCTGGCTCTTCCGCCGCCTCCCAGAGACGGCCAGCCAATCAACGCACTGTAGATACTTACTAATCTCAACTCATTCCCTGCTCATTCTATTTCTGGCTTAACCTAATTTTTCCCTTCGACAAATACTCTTTGTCTTCCCCATACACTTAAACGCACACAAAACCCTCCAGCCGCATTTCTTTCTTATCACTGCGGCTGGACGCTAATGACTAAAATTACATGCACAAAGGGCCGACTTCCCACATTGATACGTCATACTCACTCACTCCTGCTCTATGCCCCTTCTCTGTCCCTTTCGGACTCTGCCAGCTCCTGGCGGGCAGGCTGAAATTGTTAGCCAATGTGATCTGCTCCCTCCGGTTATTACATATGTAATATGCACATATTATATATACTTAACGTAGTGCAGTACCACTGCAGGAGGGTGTAGTTGCACTTATACTTCGGTACTCTATGTATACAGTAGTCTTAAACTTATTAGCAATAGCCATAGTCACTAATTTTAGACAATTAATTTACGGTGTACAAACTTCGACTTATTAAAACTATTTCATGAGTTTGTTAATTTGTTACTGCTCCTATTCGGCGTAAATGTAATTTGGTCTCAGAAATAAATACTGACCCTTATTAGATAGCAATAAACGTGCAGCTATTGTAAAGGATTATCGCGGAAATTGCGAATTATAAATATTATTATTTAAGTTTCTGGACGATCAAATTCCATATACAATTATCGTTACTATTGTATTGACGAACTCTACAAAACACCTTATGGCTTATTGTTCGTTCTGCTCCATTTGATTATCATTGTGTTTTAACTTTAGAGCTATAAACACTAGCTTTTGATCGGAAGATAGTACACAAGATACTAAACTTAAGCGACAAAAGATTATTGTGGCTGTAGTACTTTACCACTGTTGACTGTACTGCAGTTGTTACATTTAGTAAGCTTTGCAAAATATTTGTACAAATAAGGCCTCTACAATGTTGAGTCAGCTGACGGTAAAGACCCTACAAAACTTTTACAAGCTCTCAAGCTTCTGTAATGCATTTCCATTCTGCTGGGACACCCCAACAAATTCTTTTATAATTCAAAAGAGCAAATTCAAATGGTTTCTATGGGCGTTAAATGTAGTTTGGTTTTTAGTTTCACAAGCCAATTTAATATTTAGTCTCACGGAAGCCATAGCAGCACTGGACGTGGCTAGAATTACAATAGATTTGATGTTTGTAGTACTGCTATGTACATTTGCCGTCGTACACTTTGGCATGGTGCTTGACAGGCATCGGGTTGCGGATTTTGTGAACCAGTTCTACGAGTTTATTTAAATCTGGAAGGTAAGCTTTGAGAGTGTCGTTTTTTGCTTAATAATAATCTAATTTATCCTAGATGCCTTAAAGTTATTGATTAATACATTGGTTTTGTGTTTTCAGGTGAATATTTTCGAAGAAACAAACCCAAAAGTAATAAGATATGCGAGTTTATTATAGTATCATTTACATACGGTTTGCCCGTCATTATACTGGAATTTTCTATTTTTTTTATTGTTCGACCGGAATATCAGGGCTATCTCTACTATTTAATTCCAAAAGTGTACAAATCCTGGGGAACCTTTATTATGTACTATTTTTTAGAATACAGTCGTATGCTTTGCATTTGTTGTGTTGCCACATTTTATTTATTTATAGTTTTACTTTATTCTGACTGTACAAGTTTTTGGCTTCAATTTGCGTTAAAGGGCAAGCAGAGAAATTTTGGATTACGCCAAAATCTCAGTAGACATGAATCCATGAAGATCTACAGTCAACTCCAAGTTCTCAATGTAATGTTCTGCAATATTTGTTCTCCACTGGTTTTGCCTGCATTCTTTTGGCATGCTATTTTTGATCACACTGTAGGATCGTATGGAATTGTAATGCTTTATAAATCCTTTAATTCCGTTTTATTCGTCATTTTTCCCATGAAAACGTTTTTTGGGGTGCTGCAAGAGCTGGTCTTTTCTAGTTTAGTAGGTAATGTTCACCATTGGTCTAATAAATTTCTTCAGTCCTGGTCAGGGCACGATGCGGTGATTGACAGTAGGCAAGATCATCAAGGAATACTGCGTCAACAGATAAAGTCTCTAAAACCAATTGTTGTTCGCGTTGGTTCTGTGTTTTCTGTGAAAAGAACTACGACTCTGGTTATACTTGTAGTTGTTTCTAATTTGACTATTAATGCTATACTTTTGCATTAAAAGGAAGGATTGCATACATTTTTAGTTGACTTGTTTTCATTCCAAAAGTATATGCTTAATCTTGCATTCAGTGTAGGTTTGTAAAACAAGAAACTAACTTCAAAGCAGCAGAACTTCTTTCTCAAGCAGAAAGTGTGTACGGTACTGTTGTGGCATTATTCAAAAACCAAAACAAAATGATTCGGCTATTGTTAGAAATAAGTTGGTCTACTTACATTACATATTACTAAATTGGAGTATTACAATTTGTTGTTATACATGTAATGCATAAATTGTTACTTCAGTTATACGAATATGAAGTATTGCTATTAATTTTAAAAGTTCCTCAAATAGTTTTAATAAATAAATATTTTGTGGGCCACAAGAATAATTGGTGTTCATTTTGACGCAATTTGCACCCGTTCAAAATATTTTCCTGTTTCCTGTGTAGCAGTACCTAATAATTGTTGTACCTGCGACGCAACTTCCTAGAAATATTTTAGGTCAAATATTTGGAAGAATGTGTCGCGATTCCCAACAATAGTTTAATTACGGCGAGTGTAGCTGATTCTTCTTTGTAATTAAAGTTAACATAAAAATAAATTATAACTTATAGTAACTTCACAAAAGGCAGTTGTAAGTAATGTACTTAATTTGTTCATTAATTCCTGTTCCATCTTAAAAGTAGCTATTGAATCGTAATTTAATTTAAGACTTTGAGGTCATATCAAACTAGATAAACTACTGTGCGGCTTTAACTGGAACTGTTTTCCTGCGGTTATTTGTTCATACATTATTTAAATTGTCATTTTGTTTTAATGTTATAACAAATGCTGTGCTTTTTCTGTCTTGGTTTTGAGCTTCATAGCTATGGCGTGCAATAGAACTTGAGTTTATTGGCAGATTGAATGTTCTAATGGAGCCGGTTACGTTAACTGATACTTTAACTGGACTAATTTTCTCATACTTTATCGCCAGGCACTGTGGAATATCATAAGCACTAGAAGCCGCTGCTGTCAAATACTTAGTACCGCTTTTCTTGCGCATTTCCCTATTCTGGACGTGTTTTTGCGGCATACATATATCTCAACATACATAGCTCTCAAGCTATCCCCGCTGCTGCTTTCGATCGTGACGATCGTTTGGAGGGAGGCGAAATGCTACGGAGACGAACGGGGTCCGTCTCCGCTAACTTAAATATTACGTTATCGACTTTTATTCGTGATAAATAATTCTTTGATTATTTTAATGTTATGAATTATTCTAAATTATTAGTTTCTATTAGCTATTGTGATGATAAATAGAAATAATGAAGGAACTTGAATTATAAAATTAAGTCCTCGTCACTTAGTCCTAAACTCTTGAATACAAAACTTGTCCTAAACCTTTACTCCCTGAATAAATATTATATTCTGTATTCCGTGCTTCCTACTAATCCAAGGCTACTATACCATTACAATACGTAAGTTACTTTTTTGAAAAATAAGAACTATGATAGCTTATATACATTTTCCTTTTTTAGATAAATACTCGCGATCAAAATCAGCATCACAGTCGTACAAAATCTCCAAACTAATTATACTGCTGTTCATTGATATTTCCTCAGCCATTATTTTGCCCAACTGTTTGTTTTTTATAATTATTAACCATGCCGTTGGACTTTACGGAGAATCACTTAAGTAATCGCCTAGAGTCTGTCGAAACTGTGTACAATAGTGGTAGAAAAAGTCGATATAGCTTAAACTGTATTCATAGGCAGGATATTGCCCGAGATAATGTATTATAATGAGCTTACTATTTAAAATACAGTGTTTATGTTATTTCCACGTAGTCATTATAATAATTCCTGAATTCTTAATTATATGCTTAAGTATAAATTAAATAATTCCATTTAGCTATACTAGGTAATACGACACACAAAATAGGGTTGATAATACGAATATAATGAGTTTGACGCAATACAGCCCCTATACCTTTACTGTTGTAAAGCATTTCAGGGATTGTTTCTTATGAATTGATTACCTACTCAAGTACTGTTTATAAATATAATATTATATCGGTCTATTTAATTTATTAGCTTGGAAAAACTGGAACTGAATCAAAGCTTTTATTTAAGCCTTCAGGCTTCCCATTAGTAAAAACCCTTCAAAATCCTTCGAATAAACAAAATGTTGAGTCCAGTAGCTCTTTTTACTCTGAACGTCTTTTACAAAATCACGAGCACGATCAATGCAGTCCCATTTAGTTGGGATGAGAAAACAAAATCCCTGACTGTGCACCAACGTAAGTTAAAGTGGTTTCTATGGACACTGAACTTGACCTGGTTACTAATAACTCAATTTAACTGTACGTACAATCTCATAGAAGCTACACGCAATCAGGATATGACGCAAATCCCAATTGACATATTGTTAGCTGTTTCCCTTAATTCCGGAATAGTTTTACAGCTAAACATGTTTCTGAACTCAAATCAAGTTATTTGCTTCGTTAATCAATTGTTCAAGTTTAACGCAAAATTTGAAGGTAAGTTATATATTTCCATAGTTAGTTTGCAATAAAAATTATTGATATTAAAATTATTCATATTTTATAACGATTTTTTTGCAGGCAAGTACTTCCGAAATAGCTGCATAAAGAATAACAAAATATGCGAACTGATCATTGTAATGTTTACTTACAGTTTCATGTTTTCAGTGGCTACGTTTGTTGGCTTATTTATTGTCAGTCCAGACCATCATCGCTACCTTTACCACTTTATTCCACAAGAATACAAATCCTTTGCCATATACGTACTGTACATTGTACTAGAATACAACAAAGTACTTGTTTGCTCAAGTCTTTCCCTATTTTACGTGTTTCTAATCATAATTTACACCGACTCTACCATGTTTGGGCTTGAATTCTCTATAAAAGGTAATCAGAGAAATTTCGGCTTGCGTCGAAACATAGCACAGAAAGAGGCCCTGGCAATTTATAGAGGCTTTGCGGTTCTTAATAATTCTTTTAACGATGTTTTTGCTACAGTAGTCCTTCCAATATTTTTTTTAAATGTGTTAATGTTTCACACGCTAGGACTGTATGGGTCAGTAATGCTTCACGCATTTTTTAACCCTGTCGTATTTGTAATGTTCCCGTGGATGATTTTTTGTGGGACGATTGTTGAGTTTGTCATTAGTAACTTTATTGGCAACAATTTGTTTTGGTCGGAAAAATTCTTACATTCTTGGCTAGCTCAAATTCCAGTGAAATCGCAAACATTCCACAATAATAATCGTCGTGAATTGCAGTCATTAAAAGCTTTTGACGTTAAAGTTGGCTCCACGTTTCAAGTGAGAAAATCCACGTTTTTAGTTGCCATCGTGATTGTTTCTAACGTTACTACTAACATTATACTTATGCATCGTGTTCAAATTTAAATTATTTTAGTTGTTGCCATGCCTTTATGTAAATGCAGTCTGTATTATTACATCTGTTAATTAAATAAAAACAAATAAATATCTTTGCCTTAAAGCAAAATGGGAGGTACTAATCTTTAATATCTTTAAAACATGTATAGTCTAACACTAATAATTATATTTAAAAAGAGTTGAAATATTCAGCTGGCAAGACTGGGAAAGTTGCTCCAATTTTCGAGCAACTCTCTTTGCCAATTGAGGCACAAAACAAAGTGAAGAAGTATCAGACGCTGGCAAATGTACTGAGCTGTTTTCAAGGTTACGATGGTAATTTCTGTAGTGATGAACAGTCGCTATACTTGTGGGCACACTTACACTATCGTAATGATTGACCATCTCCCATACAAAATGATTCCCGACTTCGTAAACTTTCTCTGGATCACAAATATACTTTGATCTTTCTCTGTAGGGCTCAAATATATGGCTTCGAATTGTTTTTTTAAATGATAGTAAATTTTGACCCACAGTTTTAATGAGGGAATCATTACTATCCTTTAGGGAGATATGGGCAGACCGATTATCTGGCCAATGAAGAAAGAAGAAAGAATTTCTAAACAAGTAGGCCCCAATAGTCTGGTTCCAACTGAATAGCTTGATTAGTTCCTTGAAATTGGAAACATTTCTGGGCACAATATATTCATCCATATCAACAAGAATCACAAATTCTGAAGTTCCGCGGTAGCGGTAGACACAGTCGTTGAGGGCAGCAAACATTCCTTCGGTTTTAATCCCATGCGTTTTATTTTTGGGTGGGAACGGAAGTTTTTTCCATGGAAGAACGGTGACAAGTTGATTCTTTTTATATTGTTCTAAGATGCATTTGACACTAGGTCCAATGTCGTGCTCATAAAATGTAAAATGCTGGACCCCCATTAAACGATAGAATTCTAGCCATTCAAGAAAGGGAAAGACGCTGTTGTATCCACCAAACGTAGGTTTCACGCATACTGCAAAGGTTGCACTGTTACTTTTCGTTTTTTTATATTCCGGATCCTGTAATTCTATTATGGTAGAATTAAAACTAGACACATTGTCGGAAGTTAAATTCGACCTTATAGAAACAAATTTAATATTTTGCATTCCCGTCGGAGGTAATTTATTGGCTGGGAGAGGACAATCTACGAAACAGGCGCTATATTTGAATCCATGATGTTCTCGAATTGATTGGACTACGCCTGTAACAATAGTATTTGCTCGTTTGTCCGTTTTTGTTTTGTAAAAATGGCATTTGACTTGCTCTGAGGTTAGTGTTCGAGTGGCGCAAATAACTTGCACGCGTTTAAATTGAGCAATGTAGTATGCAGAGTACACATAGAATTCTTCCTCAGTCCCTTCCACTTTTTGCCAGTCGAGCTGTTCAAACTGTAACTGCTGTGTAAGCGTAGTGTCCTTGTGATTAGTATGACCTTCGGTTACGACACAGTTGTTACTAGAATGATTCTTGTCAATAAAATTGGCATGGGACGGATTAGACAAATTGCTTTTGAAATATTTTGTGTTCCACAGATTTCGTGATACATGAATGTTGCAGAAACTCGTAAAAATTGTGAAAGTTCCAATACTTCCCAGCAAAATAATAAGGCCTAATTTGTAGATTCCTTGCATAATTACCTACTTTTATTTTGCTTCCCAGTGAACTTTTATGCAGACGTTTTTTAATGATGGTTTCAGACTAAAAGTTTTATAACACTGCACTGCATTGCTTTAAAGCTTAAATATTTTTTAATAAAAGGTTAATAACTGGCGGGGAATTTGAATTACGCAGTTGTTAACTGGTGTGGCAACGAAATAAAAAGTCTTTGTCCTGCCAGGGGAAAAACACTTTAGTGATTTATGGAGGATTATAAAAAGGCTCAAAATGTGAAACTTTGACACCTTTATTCATTGTGACCTAATACAAAGTGATGTTCTTGATTGCTGCTTTTAGGTAGCATATTGCCAGGTAGCACGCTTAGTAAGTTAATAGTCATTATTTGCCAATCATTATTATTGCATTATTGCCATTCATGCAATTTTTGAAATTCCTCATTCAAATATGTCCCTAAAGCAAGCATATTCAATTAACGTAAGAACTAATGCAAAGGGAATCCCTTTATTTTCGGCGAAACTGTAAAGAAGACTTATACATACATCCAGCATAACTCCCTCGATCTCATGCATCTGGATACGGGATGAAAACTTAATCCTAACTGGACTTCCTTGCTAAAAAAGCATGTAGTTGGTTCATTGTTCATTAGTAATGTTTGTTTGTTCTTAACACGAACTATTAACAATATGATTTGATTATTCATTCGCACGTTATCTACAAATACTTAGTTTTTCCATTACTAAGTAATTTTTAACAAATCGAAAAACATTGATTAAATTAATTATTACTACTATTCGTTCAACAATGTTGGTACCAAATTAATTCTTGTCTATTGTCACTTCACAAACGTCTTACCCGAAGTTTTAACTACAACTTCTTTTACGAGTTTATTATTCAGTTAACGATTGCGAGGAGTCGTTAACTATCTGTTAAATGAATAAAATAAATAAATACCTTGCCTTCAGGCAAAATGTTCAATCGATTTCCTACCAACTATAGTAATTTTTAATGTATTTAATATACACAGTTTAACATTAATTACGTTAGAAAAGCGTTGAAATATTCAGCTGACATGTCTGGGAAAGTTGCTTCAATTTCTGAACAACTCTCTTTGCTAATTCGGGCACAAAAGGAATCGAAGAAGTATCGAGAGTTGGCAAATGTACTGAGCTGTTTTCAAGGTTACGGTGGTAATTTCTGTAGTGATGAACGGTCGCTAACTCTGTAGGCACAAGTACGCTTTTGTAACCTTTGACCATCTCCCACACAAAATGATTTCCGGCTTCAACAACTCTCTCTGGATCACAGATGTACTTTGATCTTTCTCTGTAGGGCTCAAATATATGGCTTCGAAATGTTTTTTTAAATGATTGTAAATTTTGACCCACTGTTTTTATGAGGGAGTCATTACTATTCTTTAAGGAGATATTGACAGACCGATTATCTGGCCAATGGAGAAAGAAGAAAGAATTTCTAAGCAAGTAGGCTCCAGCAGTCTGAATCGAACTGAATATCTTGATTAGCTCCGTGAAATTGGAAACAGTTCTGGGCACAATGTATTCATCCACATCGACAATAATAACAAATTCTGAAGTTCCACGGTATCAGTAGACACAGTCGTTGAGGGCAGCAAAAATGGCTTCCATTCTAATCCCATGTGTTTTATTTTCCCGTGGAAATGGAAGTTGTTTCCACGGAAGAACTGTGACAATGTTACTATTTGTATAGTGTTCTAAGATGCATTTGACACTAGGTCCAATGTCGTGCTCATAAAATGTAAAATGCTGGACCCCCATTAAACGATAGAATTCTAGCCATTCAAGAAAAGGGAAGACGCTGTTGTATCCACCAAACGTTGGTTGAACACATACTGCAAACTTGCCTGTGCTATTACTTGATTTCTTTTTGTATTCTGGATTCTGTATTTCTAATATGGAAGAATTAAATGCAGACATTTTGTTGGAAGTTGAATTGGATCGTATAGAAACGTATTTAATAAAATTTCGTATAACTGCTGGCGTTAGTTTATCGTTTTTCAGAGAACAAAAAACAAAACAGGCGCTATACTTGAATCCATGATTTTCTCGAATTGTTCGAACTATGCCTGTGACAATAGTGTTAGCTTGTTTGTCTGTACGTTTTTTATAAAAGTGGCAATTGACTCGTTCACTGGTATACGTTCGAGAGGCTGCAATAACTTGGACGTGTTTAAATCGAGAAATGTAGTATGCAGAGTACACATACAATTCGTCCTTAGTTCCTTCCACTTTTTGCCAGTCGAGCTGTTCAAATTGTAATTTGCCTGTATGCGTAGTGTTCTTGTGGTTAGTTTGGCCTTCAGTTATGATACTTTTGTTAGAATGATTCCGGTCACTCAAATTAGCGAGAGACGGAGTATGGAAATCAGTTTTTGAACTTTTTGTGCACCATGGAGTTTGTGAAATAAGAATATTGCAAATGCTCGTAAAAACTATTACAGTCCCAATAATTCCAAATAAAATAATAACAAGGTATAATTTGTAGATTCCTTGCATAATTACTTTCATAGTGTTTACTGTTAAACTTTTAGGCCAAAGATTTTTAAAAAAGGCTTCGAACTAAAGTTCCAAGCTGCAGTATTGTACAGCTTAAATGCCTAAAACAAAAGTAATTTAGTAATATTGACGGATTGTTTGCATTACGCAGATGTTACCTAGTTCAGCAATGTAATCGAAAGCCTTTGTCCTGCCAGGGATTTTTTAACTTCAGTGATTTATTGAGGAATATAAAAAGGGTAATAATTTGCAACTTTGACACTTTTATTCGTTGTGACCTAATAAAGTTATAACAATGTGGATTGCTGGTAATATAGTTGTTAATCGTACAGACAACTATTCAATTTTCGTTTTTACATTAGTCATTACATTATTTACATAGTTTAGAGGTTTAATTTAATCGTCCACGGCTTTAGCACCACAATTTAGTTTTAAACATGATCTGATGTGATATAAAGTAAACCAACATCCCAGTTAGGTCAGTCTCGCAATAAAAAATAGAATAAAGCAATTTATTCAAAAGTCTCAGTTGTGCTACCAATACCATAATGTTAATACAAATCGCTATTTAAGATTCAAAATGACTTATATCCCAATTACCCTAAAGCTAAAGTACCGCGTTGGCAAAACGTTTAATATGCAAAGTGTCACATATTAATTGCTACTATTATTTTCTGCGCTGGTTACCGTCGAAACGATACAATTTCAATAGAATAAATCTAGCGCGCGAACTCCTTAAATATGTTTTTTAATCAACAAAGTTAGTCG
The DNA here is from genome assembly GCA_034695205.1 of Dicyrtoma fusca. NCBI lineage: Eukaryota > Metazoa > Arthropoda > Collembola > Symphypleona > Dicyrtomidae > Dicyrtoma > Dicyrtoma fusca. Next base: position 16,269 of record JAQFZC010003038.1, read on the forward strand.
TCGCAGCAGTCGCAAGGGAATCAGAATCAGACAGTCGACGGTACTGCTATTTTTACGGTTTGATTACGCCATCATTCATCACAGAATTCCACCCATTAAATTCTTTAATTTAAGAATCAAGCTAGCCACATTATTGGCATTGCTGTTACTTTCATCCTTGCGTTGCGTTGGTATGCCTTGGTGTATAACATGTATATAAGTACTTTAGATCAATGAATTGGTAATTATATCAGAAACTATATACGTATAAACCCTTAAGTACGCTGTCTGGCTAAAAATAATATGCGTCACTTACGTCTTTGCCTGCGCGTCATTTTGCTTTTCAAGTTTATTGGCTAAGCGTCATTTTGCATCTTAAGCCGCGAAACGTGCATAAATATAATTCATTGTTGTTAAACAAATTCATTACTAGGCAATTGTCAGAAAATCAAATTATTCCCAGAATATAATACCAGACATAACTAAACTAATTTCTGTATCTATAACCCCGAGAAACAGGTTAAACAATCATCTAATTATTCATTTCATATTGACCCGAATGAAAATTTCAGTATGATACTATTCAGTTGAGTTACAACCTGCAAAGAATAATTGTGATTACTTTGAAGGGAAACCATGGGGCACATGATGTCCTTATTCCAGTTAAGCCAGTCCGGTTAACAAATAATTAGTGACTCTCACAGCAGCAGCAGTGCTTGGCGCATAGAGACGTATTATTTTATTTTATATTGGGTTGTACTTAGCTGTTAGTTAACTAGGTCCTTTTTTGAAGGCATTTGAAATATCCCATTGCAATTGGCTATTATATTATTAACTATACATAATCACACGCTTCCGTGTTGTGATAATTTTCAAACATTCCTCACTAAATTCTAAGTTGTGTATTAGGTATTAACCAATTATCATTAGGAGTAATTTTTAGTGTCTAGTTACTGCAGACATTTGAATTGTTTGTTTCTAAACAAAGATACGTCCATTTTCTCTACTTTACACGAGACATAAGAATGTAAATGTATTAACTTTATTTACCTATTGCCTCGGAAAACAGTATAATATAATTATTATACTCTTCCAACCATACATACTTAATCGAACGAAACCGTTTCAGTAACATTATTCAGATACAAAATAAGAACAACAAATATTTGGAAATGATGTATATACGTATGCTGGCACTGCATGTAATTTATATTTATCAGATAATCTGTCTCATTTACTTTTGTCCATCTTAAAGGTATACATAGCAAGAGAAATATAGGTAAGTAATAATGTCAATTCAAAAAAGTTGGAAAGTATAACACGGAAGTAGAGGTACTAATATTTAAAGTAATACCTTTACTTTAAATATTAGTATTTACGATTATCAATATACGTGGAATTCACAATATATTATTTAATATGTGTATTTAATATAAAAATACTATAAGGCATTCCTTTTTGCGAACACATTACTTCTCAAAAGTTCCTTCGTTGTATTACTAATAAAATACATAGTGTGCTTTAATATTTTTACTCAACGTGTACAATGTATAACTATGTAAGTAGAAATAGAAACATCGTAAAGAGCAGAAAGTTCTTTTAAGTAATTCTAATTACTAATTACATAATTACTGCTAAAAGCGTTTCCTCGGTATTAATTACGACAACGTAATGTGCCTTCATTAATGTACATTATAGCTAGTATTGTGCTAGCTATAACGGTAAAACGATTGCTTGAATAAACAAAAATGGAGTCATAAAATATATTATAATACCGACGACTTTAAGAGAATAAAGTAATTACTTGGAAAATATTTAGTTATATTATAATTAGCTGCGTTTATTTACAACCAACAGCTTCATTTTTTATACTACCAGTCTTTATTCAGACGCGTTTATTACTTAAACCTTAGCTAATTCTTTAGGGAGACAAAACGGTGTTCAAAATAATATTAAAGTTTCTTTGTAGGTCGACTGTTTGTACCTTGTACCATTTGGACTCTGATACTGGCATTGATGAAGGGTTTGTCCAACACACGAAAGGAAAAGACTGACAATCGTGCATATAATGGCCCTCAAAATATTCAAAACGGACATTCTCGACTCTTTTCTTAATTTGTGATTCTCAGTATTATATTTATCATAGTTAATCAAGTTTCTTAACAGCATAGCATCTGTTCAGAAGTACAACTGAACAACACGTTAAAGTACTGGTAAACAAAAGCACCTTATTACAATATGCTAACACAATTGACCGTAAAAACCCTTGAAGTATTCTTCAAGATGGCTAACCTCACAAACATGTTCCCATTCGATTGGTGTCCCGAAACAAAATCAGTCATTGTTGAACAACGTAGATTCAAATGGCTTTGCTGGGCAGGAAATCTAATGTGGCTAATTTTAACGCAAGCTAATCTTCTATTTAATTTAGTTGAATCTATTCATCACTCTACCTTGGCAGATATCACGATTGACATTATTATGACCACAAACTTGAACGGCGCCGTGTTGTTAAACATTAGGGGAACACTTGACAGACATTTGCTTACAACCTTTATCAACAGGCTGTTTCTATTTAACAACAAACTATCAGGTAAGCCATTTATTGATTATATTATACATAAGTAGCAAGTATATTCATTTAATTTTTGTTCTAGGTGAATGCTTTCACAAAGGTCATTCTACTAAGACAAGGAAGCTTTGCGAATTTGTTGTGGTTGTTACTACGTACGGACTTCCAATATGTACTGTTCCGTTTGCAGCATTGTTTTTTACTCAACCAGAACATCCTCGCTACGTCTACCACTTTCTACCTCAAAGCCTAAAATCACCAATCACACAGGTGTTTTATTTTCTTTTGGAGCACAATCGACTTACGTCAGTAACATATGTAGCAGTACTGTATATGCTTATTATTTTGCTATTTTCCGAATGTGCAAAACTATGGCTCCAATTTTCATTAAATGGAAAGCATCATCAGGAGGAATTTGGATCAAGCCGTATTATCGTTAGACCTAAGGCTCTGAAGATCTATAGAGAGCTTCAAGTTCTCAATATAATGATCAACGACATTTTTTCTAAATCTGTACTTCCTGGCATGATTTGCCTAAGTAGTATAGGACATGTTTTAGGGCTTTATGGTTGCGTCATGCTTTACAGCGCCTTTGGTTCAGTTCTTTTTATTATGTGTCCCATAATGTTTCTTAGTGGTGTCCTTTGGGAGTTTGTGGTCTGTAACTTAGTTGGAAACATTAATTATTGGTCGACCAAATTCCTTTGCTCTTGGTCTACGGTTGAAGCATCTAAAGGAAGGGTTATGCACAAAATGTACGCAAAGCAGATGAAAGCGCTGAAACCAGTAGGAGCTAAACTAGGATCCATCATTGTTATTAAACGAGAAACATTTTTAGCCCTCCTGGTATGTACTTCTAATGTAGCAATCAACGTAATTCTGTTGCACTAACACTCTTTGTAGAAGATGCTGCAGGATAATATACATGAAAAACTGTTTTTGTTGGGGGCAGACTGATGATAGCATAGCTGCACATTTTTGTATTTTGTCCAAAAATGTAGATGGAAATCGCGACAGTGTTCTGCTCTCGAAAACTGTAAACCTAGTAGTAGAAATAGTTGTCAAAGATAATATATAAGTTATTGTGCCCACAAAATTTTGAACCATATATTCGTGTTAAAAATGGGCAGAATAATTATTCTTGGTTTTTTCTTGCTATATGCTAATAGGGCTCGATTATTTTATTGGGGAATAAAATAAAAGAAGTATGAGTTGTATGTATTTCATTGTTTTAAAATTTACGATTTCAACCTGGTTGATATCAACACTTGTCAAATCCCGCGCAAAGGGTTAAGTGGAGACTGTTCAGACTGTATTGTATCATATCCTAAATAACAGCCTTAAACAACTAAAATAAGCGTTAATAAAATAATTACAGTTCATTCATAAATTCAATTCAATGTAGTAAACTAAATAAAATACTGAGCCATAAAACTCTGTGCCCTTTTCTAGGACAAACTGCAACTGGTGCGAACAAGCTGTTTTAATTTTATGATATAGATGATATGTGCT
>JAQFZC010003039.1:0-20331 GCA_034695205.1 Dicyrtoma fusca
CTGACAAAGGCTTTCTGTAAAGCTTATGGTTCAAACGGATACTTAATAATTTTTGAAACATTACACTGTTTAGTTTAAAAAATTAGACAATTAGTATCGAATGACCTTAATTCGTTTTAAATTAGTGTTTTTAAAAATACTTTCAATGACCCTTAGACTTAACGAGCTTTTTGTGCATTTTAAAAACGATTGTGTTAAAGAGAGAATTATATTATAAATAACAACAGCTGTGTCTCCGGAAAGTTATTCCACTTAACGTCAGTCATGAAGAAGCAAAGGGAAGTGTGTGTTGTTATTCACAAAACTAAAAGTGCCTCTGATTACGGATTGATAGGTGGCATTATTTCGAGTGGCAGAATATGGTAAGACCAATTTTCTAGCAATTACGGTTAAAAACGCCCGTGCTATAAATTTAATTGTTCTTGCAAACAAAAATGCTTAGGATCCGACTGAACAACTGACAGACAAGTCTGGTTTTGTGAATGACTGAAGTATCCGTAATTACCTAACAGCTGTGGCGTCCTACAAACAAGACAGTTAACTCAAGTGTCTGCCTGCACAATCTCTATTTGATGTACCTCCTTAAGCATAAGATGGTTTATGACGGATTTGGGTGCATATTGATGCAAGTGGAATTCATTAAAATGTATAAGATGCTTCTTTTCTAATTCTACTTCGTGAAGTAATAAAATTATAAATTTTAAAAAACGAACCACCTAATAACTGTTCCTTATAAATACAAGTGAACCCAATAAGTTATAAGCCATTCAAAAAATACTGTCTTGAGATAGCGATTCAATTCTCAGTGGGCAACGTTTATATTTAAATCCTTATTCGACAGCGTCCGAAGTGTGGAGTGTGGACAATGTGTGGGGGCTCAAGAAATGTAATTTAAAAATGAAGTCTGACCGTTCTCACACACTTTTAAAAGTGTTCCTGTTAATTAAACTAATTGCAATAGTTCCTGTGCAATCCGAGCAAAACACACTAGGTCATCAAAAACGTCTAAAGCTGGAAAATGAAAATAATTACATCCTTTTAAATCCATTTCTAAGAAATTTTAACTCATGCGCCATACAATTTATTGAGTACCTCCCAATAATAAACTACTCTTCGTTTGCCGTCCCCGTGTTCCTTAATACAAATGCTACAACAGTTGATCGTCAAGCAGAGCCCTTCACTAAATTTCGATGGATAAACAAATGTCTGACTCGAATAATAGTGTTACAAAATCCAGATGTGGCTGATCGTGAATCCTTTAGCACCCAGGCTGACCAAATGTGGACACAAATACAAAATGTTCCTCTTATTTTCCACAGAAGATTTGTCCCAGAGTTTATTATTTATATGACGGATCACAAGCGCCCTTACGAGCAAGTTAGGGAATTTGTTAGCGAATTCCGTACAAGGAAACTAGAAGCCACATTCCTACTAAAATACAGAAAAGGGGAGGACCATTTGTTTGATATACAAATGGGCTGGTTTGTTTGTTGGTACTGTATACAATTCACGACAATCAAATTCTATCCCTTTGATTGCAGGGCAACCCCATGCTATAGTGATATGATGCAGAAGTACGCATTAGTTATAAATGAAGCGAAACGACACATCTGGCACTAGGACATTTCGTCTGACAACATATTTGCTCTTATAGTGGAACTACAAGAAAACCCTAGGGGTTCCCCGTTTCATAGAATAAAGCCCCAAAGCTTTTATTACACCTCCATAGGTTTTATTAATGAGGCCTTGAACACAAGTCGGCTTAAACTGGCTACTTCTGTTCAACCTTATCCCATCATTCGATTTGATAATCCATCGGCAGCATTCTATGGGTTTCAGACAAACTGCAGGAGTACAGCAGACAAATTTTCAACCTATAATATGTATATTCATGAATATGAAGTAGAGCAAACATTGTTTTAATCTTTTCGAAACGGTAATATACTTAGTTTTGAATGTTTTTGAAAAAGAGGAATTTCTAGTTTTTACCAGTTAAAAACTGTAATTTCTACTTTTCTGTCCTTTTAAAAGTGTTGTTTACTAGTTTTGACCGTTTTGAAAACGTGTTATTTACTTGTTTTGAAAAAATGTTGTTTACTAGTTTTGACCGTTTTGAAAAAGTGTTATTTACTTGTTTTGACCGTTTTGAAAGCGATTACTAGTTTTGACCGTTTTGAAAAAGCGTTGTTTACTAGTTTTGACCATTTTGAAAACGTGTTTACTAGTTCTGACCGTTTTGAAAAAGTTAATTTATAGAATTAAAGACTTTTGTAAAGCATACTTTCTATGGTTTGCCAGTTGCAAAATAGGTTAAACCAAACTTTTGAGAGAAATAGCAATCTCTATTGTTTGGTAAATAACGTTTAAATATAACCTGATGATAATTAACTATGCGTTTGATTCTGATAATCAGGACAGGTTTAAGTTCATAACGACGGACGGCGTGACGTCATCCCGGAACTCGTCCCATATTATCACCAGACCATTTGACAATGCCACCTGGATTTCCCTTGGTGTCTCAATTGCTGTCACAACATGTGTTATACTTGTCATCGCGGCCATATTTGAACAGGCTGTGAACAAAATCTCAAAAATTCAAACTATCATCTCCTGTCTCCTTTGGCTATATAATATGAATGTTGAACAAGCAGGCAAGACCACGCCCATCCCCCTCAAAAATGGACAGTTGGTACGATTTTGTGCTATAATTTTAGCCTGCTGGCTTTTGACTGGGATCGTTCTTATTAACGGCTACAAAGGTTTCATCAAATCAGACTTTTTGGTCCCAGATACTCTGAAAACACACTTGGAAGTCTTACAGGACCTCGAAAATTTCCATGTATTTCAAGCCACGAATCTAGTCAATTGCAAACGTCTTCGGGCAATTCGCTCGAGGCCGTACGTCAGGTTGGGATGGGAAAGCGGAATATTTTGTACTAAACATGCGGACGGTAGGGACCCTGAACATTTAATTCGACTTCAAGAATGTCTTTTTTTTCATCAGCTGACCGATGAGGCTTTCATTATTGAGCAAGAAGAAGTGAAAAACATGGACCTTAAAAAGCGTAACAAAAAACTACACGATTTATTCTCCAGTATTCTAAACCATTACCACTTGTTCTGTATTGACGATATCATCCAAGTCATAAGAAATAACTTAAGTCGACCTCAAACAGCCTTTGTTACTACTGGGCACGACTTTAGCTACTACTGGCAGTTTTTTAAAGCTGAAATGGAAGAAAATCCGACTTTGAAGTTTTCACATAATCGACATTCACAGGACCAATTACTTCAGAAGCGGTACGAGTACTGCATTACCAGTGGATTGAACGAATATCACATGAATCGTATTCACAGGAGAATCCAGCTACTGTCATCCTCGGGCCTGTATGGGCTGTGGATGAAATGGGACAAAATTAGATTTCCAAAGCATGCAAATGAACGACACAGCAAATCAAATGGGGCGGGATTTGAAGAAATTGACAACGCGAGCGAAATTGCTGCGGATCTAAAGCCACTGTCAATGGATAACCCGGAAGTTAACTTAATGTTTCAGATTTGGTGGGTTTTACTACTGGCTTGCTTTTCTATTTTTTTCACCGAAATCCTATGGCATTATATGATAATCATATGGGAAGTACGTTGGTTATTTTCTTGCTAAGTCGTGAATGATTGTATATGAAATAAAACGATACACGAAGCAACTCGTAAGAAATCCTGAACAAAATATTTATTTGTTGAGTAGTTGCTAAGTTTCAAAATCAAAGTTGCTCTGCATGTTAAACTTGTGCCTCTAAAAAAGACACAGAGGAAGGTCCTATGTGTAAATGTTCATTCAATCACAAAGTTAATTTATTGTGAATAAATGAGTTTAAAGTCAACCATAATATCATGCCTAAAACCCCAAGGTGAAATAATTTAACACGTCTTTGTTGGACGTCGAGTTACGGCTTGCATTTTCATTTTGCAATTTTTCTGTTTTTGAAACAATAACATAAGTGGTAACAAGTAGGGTGAAACCCCAATTTCTACCATCTCGGATTTACAACAAAACTCTCAACTAAATAAAAAAACGGTTTTGCCCCAACCTACACTACTATTACAAATAAAGAATTGAAATCTCATTTACCGTAATTTGAAAATTGGATAATACCCGTTAACAAATAATTTAATATTAACCAATGAAAGATACTTTCTTTCTACTTAATGGGATTTAATAATTTAAAAATGCAGAAAAAGCATAACTTGAGCTACTGAATCAATGTTAGTATCTAATACGCCCTTACAATTGTATGCCAGGACAATGATTTAATATTTCTTTTATCCAGCAAACTGCGGATCAAATCAGCCAAATGGATATAAAATATACGGTTGGTCTGCAAAATTCTGAGCAATAATAACACATATTAATAATATTAATTTATAATAATACATATGCATAGGTATGAATATACATATGCAACGGTCAAATACAGTTTTTCAGGCATTTTGGGCTTTTGTCAAATATTATGTGAAGATGTAAACTTAGTAACTAGTAAATGGAATTAAAAAAAGTTCCTTATTTTTTAATTTCGTATACAAATCTACACGGCTGTCTCTTAGGGGAACCGCCCTATTCGCCAACTGACAACTAGCCGACCGGACAACTTGCCGACTAGTTAAGTCGACTACTTACAAACTGGACGAATCGACTACTTACAAACATGCCTAGTGAAGGAGATGACTAAGTTCCTTTCTTAGCTTCGTAGCCTAAGGCTAAATCGAACGGAAGGAAGCATTATTTTTATTTTGGTATTTAACAGAAACAATTGACACAATTCAGTCAATGTATTTGAAAATTTTTGTTACAAGACAAACGAAACGCAAAACTAACTAAAAGTAGTCTGCTCAATCCACCTTTTGTCATTTTAAGCCATACAGTTAAACTTGTTTATTTGTAATAAATTTGTTTACGTTATGTTATCTTAACATGTAAACATGTTGTCTCTCGTGACACGCGTTGAAAGTGACTCTGAATGTATTTAACATAAGCTAAAGCAAAGATTAACAATCACGCAATAATTACTTATTAATAGCAAAACTTAATTAAAGTATCTCGTAAGAAATACAAGAATTGCCTTTAGTATTTTAATTGCACTTAATGTTAACATATTATGTTCTGTAAGAAAAACGAGTTGTTAATGTGTATGCTATAATTATAATTAAAATGTTCAATTTTTATCGATTTAATGAATTCCGAGTTAATAACCTTAGTGCTGAACGTATGCAGATGCTGTGCTTCGGGCGAGTCGTCAGTAGGCGAGCAGTCCGCAACCCGTCTCCTAGACTAGTACCAACTTGCCGTAAAATACCTTGGGTTATAAAACTTTGGCTACAAAACTACTTGAAGACGTAGATATACACTTAGTCGTAAGGTCGTAACTCCAAGAAGAAATATCTGCATCGTTGGCATTACCTGGTCTCATACGAAGACAAACAAATAGATACGTCAGTCCTCGCTTGCACGGCAGATTTGTAAAATCAAATTGACAGCAATAATGCTTTTGGGGCCTGTTTTTAAAGGCGTCATTGGGAAGACCTTGTTCTGGGGCGACACGATTGGGTGCACACCATTTACTTGGAATGATACTAAAAAGCGACTCGAGTTAGTGACGTCAAAGGGTAGATTTATTGGTTGGGGTTGCAACTTTGTTTTAATATTTGCATTTGCATGTTATAATTCACAGAAGGCTTACTTCTATACATATCAGGCAGAAACGACGTTAGAACACTCAGCTCCATTTACACTTTGGAGCTGCTGTATGTGGCTCATTGTGTATGACCACGTTTGCACGTTTCTTCACTACAAAGAAATCCCAGGATGCTTCAACCAAGTTTTAGACTATGACGAGGGGTTTTCCAAAAAGTATGGATCTAAACCGTTACTGAGGCGCAAAAACAAAAAAAAAAGATCTTCTTGGAATGACATTAGCATTCCTTTACTACGTATGGTACATTAATTGCCTGGTTATGGCAGTTCATTTGGTTCTCAAGCCACAAATTCCATACCAGTTTTTCCAACTGCCCTCCAATATTGGACAAATGGAAGGGGTTGATTATCTCAAGTTAGGATTTAATATTATCGTAATCTAATACATCCTGTTCACATTAGCTGCTCTTATGCTTCTCTGGCTTGCATTAATTGGATCTGGTCTGGTTTCCATCGTGGAGGCTCTCAATCAAATAAGGTACACAATTTTCTCAACGCACTCATTATTTATACTGTTCTAAAACATGCGTAATCTAAATTGGCACCCCGTCGAAATGTGCAGAATCTCATTTCAAACATTATAAAAACAATTAAACCGCGTTTCATAAATACGTGTACATATGTACCAAAAACCGAGAAATATTATTAGTGTATTGTTTTAATTGATAGGAGTAGTAATTCCTTTTATTTATAACACTCATCAGTGTTGCATACTATTTCTAATTTGTGTTGCAGGGATGAGACATCGACCGGGAAAAGTTACTGGACAAGGGAGCTCTTACGATATCCACAATCCAAGGCACGAGTCTACACGGAAATCAGTATCATTATGAAGCTGGTCAATTATCTTGGCCCGTACACCATGCTGGGTTCGCAATTGATGCTTCACACTTCCATCATTCTGACCTTGTATGCGGCAATTAAAGGATCGATCGAAACAAAATTAAGCCAAACACTTAATGCCTTTGAAAATGTATGCATCTTCTCTGGTGAGCGTATATGCTGTGTGAGGGTAAGTCAGTATTTGATAGAATTTCTGAACTCATGGACACAACGAATAAATGAGCAAAATATAAGTTCAAACAAAAGAGGGAGCATCCGTTTCACTCACAGCATGAACAAATGGACGGAACGGAAATTAAAGTCGTTTCAGGTTTTAAAAGTGAATATTGGCTTTTTCGCTACCTTTAATCGAGACTATACAATCGGGCAGCTGCAGTACATGGTCGGGAAAGTTGTCGAGTGTTTGGTCACATTTGAATAAAGTAAATGTCATCTGTTGAATTATTTGGTTACCAGTATGAACGCGCACAGGGGTCATTTTCGCTTACTACAGGCGTCTTCAAGCGAATCTATCGTAAATTCTCTTTTACTACGCCGGTCTCTATTAATACGCGGGCCTCTAATTGTACGCGGCGGTCCGATGGCCTGAATGGAATAATGCGCGGGTCTCCAATAATACTCGGGTCTCTAACAGTACGCGGGTCACCGGAAATATTTTCAGTGTTTAAGTGTACAGAATTTAGTGTAAACCTAACCTTTTAGCCACTGCACTGGATAGCTCGAATTAAACTATACATACTTTTACGTCGCTTAAAAGTGTCAAAATTCTTGTTTTTAGCCTGTTTTTTCCAACTAAATTCAGAGTAGTAAAACAGTTAGTTTAAATAATACGCGGGTCTCTATTAATGCGCGGGTCTTTAATTTGTACGCGGAGGTCTGAGCATCTGAATGGAATAGTACGCGGGCGTTCTATTAGAGAATTTACAGTAAGTACCTATACCGGTTTAAAAAGAATTTAAAGTAACAATTATGGGTATAAGTTTTAATATTTTTTCCAGCTGGACTCAAGTCCCGTACGAGCTGCGTGTATTCGGCTTAACACAGTATAACTTTAAAATCCTTTACTTTTATGACCATTATGGCTAAGTACGCTCGCGCTAAAAATTTTACTGTCCTCGAGAACCAAATACATATTTTAGGATCCGACTGACCAATTAACAAGAAAGTCTGCTGTTGTGAATGGCTGAAGTATCCGTACCTACACAATAACTGTAGTGCCCTTACATAACAGCTAACTGCATCTATGTTAACCACCTCCTTAAGGACAAGATTGCTTTTGCGAACTCTCATACATAGTGATACAAGGGAACGTCTATGTATAACAATGTAGAATATACCTACTGTCTAGTTGTACTTCGTAAATTAGTAAAATTATAAAATAAAGGCACCAAGCTAAGGACTGTTACTCATAAATATAAATGAGTCCAGTCAGTTGTAAGTCATTCCAATAAATACCTTGTAGTTATAGTAATTCAAGTTCCAGTGGGCAACGCTTAGGTTTGAATCACTACCCGACGGCATCGGAAGTGATGAATGTGAAAAATGTGTGGGTGCTATAAACTATAATTTAAAAATGAAGGCGAACCGTTTTCACAAGTTTTTAAAACCTTTCGTGTTAATTAAACTTATTGCAATAATTCGTCTGCAAGCCCAGCCAAATACACCGGGTCACAAAAAAAGTTTACAGCTGGAAAATGAACATAATTACATCCTTTTAAATCCATTTCTCCAAAATTTTAATTCATGTGTAGTTCAAATCATTGAGTACCTCCTATCAATAGACTACTCTTTCTTAAGCGTCCCTTTCTTCCTTAACAGGAATGGTACAACAAATGATGGTAAAGTAGAACTGCTCACTAAATTTCAATGGACATACAAATGTCTGACTCGAATAATTGTGTTAAAAAATCCAGATGTGGCAGATCGTGAATCCTATAGCGTTCAAGCTTACAAAATGTGGACCAAAATACACAATTTGCCTGATATTTTCTCCAGTAGATTTGTGCCAGAGTTTATCATTTATCTGACAGATCACCGGCGTCCCTTTGATCAGGTTGCGGAATTTGTTACCCATATTCGTACGAGGAAACTAGAAGCCATATTTCTTCTAAAATACGGAAAAGGGAAGGACCATTTTTTAGATATACAAATGGGCTGGTTTGTGTGTTGGTACTGTAGAACATTCACGGTAGTCAAATTCTATCCCTTTGAATGCAAGGAAAGCTCATGCTATCGGGTTATGATACAAACGTACGCTTCCCTTCTTACTGAATCCCGATAGCAGATCTGGCACTGGGACATTACGCCTGACAACTTTTTGAGATTTACAGCTCAATTATATAAAAACAAAGGTAGTTCTCCATTTCATCGGACCAACCCCAAAAACTTTTATTATACCTCCATAAGTTTCATCAATGAGGCATTGAACACATCTCGGATTAATTTGGCTACTGCTTCTTTTCAACCTTATCCCTCAATACGATTTGAAAACCCATCAGCAACGACTTATGGAATTCACCAAAACTGTAGGACTACCGCATACAGATTTTCAACCTATAATATATATATTCATGAATACGAGGTACACAAATCATATTTTAACCTTTTCAAAACGATATTGCGTCTAGTTTTACATCCTTTTAAAAATGTAAGTTACTAGTTTTGACCTTTATGGATGTGCGAGTTTCCAGTTTTGACCTTTTGGAAAGAGTAAGTAAGTAAGTTACTAGTTTTACCTCCATTTGAAAATGGTAATTTCCAGTTTTCACTTTTTTGAAAAGTGTAAGTTACTATTTTTGAACTTTTTGAATGTGGTAATTTCTAGTAATTACGTTTTTAAAAGTGGAAGTTACTCGTTTTGACCTTTATGTAAGTGTGAGTTTCCAGTTTTGACCTTTTTGAAAGAGTAAGTTATTACTTTTACCTAAATTTGAACATGATGATTTCCTGTTTTCACTTTTTTTCAAAGTGTAAGTTACTATTTTTGAACTTTTTGAATGTGGTAATTTCATGTAATTACGTTTTTCAAAGTGTTAGTTACGAGTTTTACATCTTTTTTAAAATGCAAGTTTCTAGTTTCGACTTTTTTCAAAGGTAACGTTACTAGTTTTGACCTTTTTTAAACTTGTAAATTCTAGCTTCGACGTCTCTGAAAGCGTTAATGGGTAGACTTAACACCTTTGTAAAGCCTGACTTCCATGGTGATGGTTTCCAAGTTCCAAATAGGCTAAAACTATAACTTTAAAACCGAAATAGCTGTCCCTATAGTTGGACAAACAATCTTTTACCAATAATTTAATGTAATAATTAATTAATTATGTGGTTGATTCCCATAACCAGGACCAATTTAAGTTCATAACGACGGACGGCGTCACCTCGTCCCGGAATTCCTCGCATATTATCACCAGACCTTTTGACAATGCCACCTGGATTTCCCTTGGCGTCTCAATGGCTGTCACAACCTGTGTTATACTTGTCACCGCCGCCATCTTTGAACAGGATGTGAAAAAAAGCTTAAAAATGCAAACCATCATCTCCTGCATTTTTTGGCTATACAGTATGAACGTTGAACAAGCAGACAAGACGACGCCCATCCCCCTCAAAAATGGACAGTTGGTTCGATTTTGCGCTACCATTTTAGCCTGCTGGCTCTTGACCGGAATCGTTCTCATTAACGGCTACAAAGGCTTCATCAAATCGGATTTTTTGGTCCCAGATACTCTGAAAACACACTTGGAAGTCTTAGCGGACCTGAACAACTTCCATATACTTCAAGCCACGAATCTAGCTCATTGCAAGCGTCTTCGTGAAGTTCGGTCGGAAAAATACACCACGTTCGACTTGGAGAGCGAAGCAATTTGCGTTAAGCGCATTGAGGGCATGGACAATGGATTTGTAAATCGACTTCAAGAATGTCTATTTTATCATCAGCTGGGCGATGAGGGCATTATTATTCAACTGGAGAAATTAAAGAAGAACAACCTTACAAGGCGTCAAAAAACCGTTTTTGATTTATTTTGGAGCACTATAAATCACTACAAATTATTTTGCATTGAGGATATCGTCCAAATCATTAAAAATAACTTGACTCAACCCCAAACAGCCTTGGTTACTACTGAGCAGGATTTGGGCTACTACTGGCAGTTTTTTAAAGCTGAAATGATTGAAAATCCAGCTTTGAAGTTTTCACATAATCGACACTCACATGACCAATTACTTCAGAAGCGGTACGAGTACTGCATTACAAGTGGATTGAACGAATACCACATGAATCGTATTCATAGGAGGATTCAGCTACTGTCATCTTCGGGCCTGTATGGGCTATGGATGAAATGGGACAAAATTAGATTTCCAAGGCGTGCAAATGAACCACACAGTAAATTAAATGGAACTGGGCCTGAAGATATTGATGACGACAGCGAAATTGCTGCCGATCTGAAACCACTATCGATGAATAACCCGGAAGTGGACTTAATATTTCAGATTTGGTGGGCTCTGTTGCTGGCTTGCTTTCTTATTTTCTTTGCCGAAATTATATGGCATTGTATGATAAGCCTATGGAGGGAAACATTATATGTATAGACCTATGTACATACGTGGGTTTTTCGACTGCTAAATTTGGGATGAATTTGTGTAAGTTTAACTGAAAATACATACACGAAGCCAGTCGTCAGAATTTTCAAACAAAACATTTATTTTGGAAATGGATTTTAGCATTTCTTAGTGAAATTATTAATGAACCTACTGCATATAAATTAAGCACATAGTACAATCAAACTGTTGTAAATACATTATTATTGTAAATAATAATTTTAAAAAAAGGAAAATGTGTTTTCTTGTTTTAAATCGTATTTTGTATGAACGGCTCTAACCCGAACGTGGGGCCGGCGTTGTAGTGGTAGTGGTGGTGGTAGTTGTGCACGTCCCCCTCATAAAGTCAATTCCATTGCACCAAAGGAAACCAAAGGCGTATTTTGAGTGCACTCGTACTTTCGGAATTTCTCCTTCGTCATCCTGTGATAATCAGTAGTGAGAATCAGTTAGAAAATAAAATTAATTTAGTATCAAATTCAAGGTGCAAGGTGTATGCAATTCTTATCTTTTCAAAATTATGCTGTTTTTTTTACCTTGTAGGATGGTAAGCTTAAGCCGAATACCACCATGCTGGAGAAAACCAGTACTAAGTAAATACGGAGGAGGAACATGCTCATTGTAATATTGTAGGCTTACTAGTTTCAAAGTCAAGGTTTGCAACCAAAGCAAGGGTTATATCATATTTTTCATTTTTAACCCCAATACGAATCTAAACAATACAGAGGATGATGCGTAAAATCCAGAAGTCACGACAGCGGAAATAGTCAATTCTGCTATGCGGAAAGTCCAAAACAAATTGAAGTATGAATGAACTTATTCACTGCAGACTGGTTGTGTTGAAGTGTTAAATTATTAGTAATCATATTGTACGTTTTTGTTAGTGTAAAAAACGAATAGGATTGTCAACCATTCTGTTTTTTATTATAATCAACTTGAGACTGTCAAAACGTGAGGAAAACATTGAGTGTTTTCCTGAGCTTGGATTCCTTAATTTTGATTTTAGTTTTATGCATAGAAATCATCGGATGAATTGACAATCGGACTAGAATTTGACGAGTTCATTGCAACTGCTTTGAGTGTCGTGACTATTACAGACGTGTTGAAATCAATTAGGATGGTTCATTGCGGTGTTGGAACGTTTCCGACTTTTTTGGATTGAACTGAATGAGCTTAAAACTAATAGAAAAAGAATAAAAGTCATGAACAGAAAAATAATCAACAGGACGGTGCTCAGAATATTTCAGACAAGATTTGAGTTGCGAGGTATGGAATCCGGATTTCATTATTCTGCTGGCAAAATACACGTTGAATTCCAGTCTTTAAATACGACAAAGATATATACAAAGGAGCCTATGAATGCCCATTCAATCGCACCGTTGCGTTAGTTGTGATAGCAATAGCAATAAAGCCAACCATAATATCACTCTTAAAAACCAAGCTGAAATAATATTATGAAAAAATAATGTTATTAAAACGTTTGTTTTTAATCTATTTCAAACCGGTACAACATATGGAATGAATGCTCCACAAAAGTGCTAATTCAACAAATTATCTTTTTCAAAAGCATTCAAAACCGGTACATTTAAAAAAGGTCATCACAAGTAATTAACATTTTCAATAATGGCAATACTATAGCATAACACTTTCAAAAAAGGTCAAATGTAGCAAGGAAGTAACATTTTCAAAGAAGTCAAAACAATAGATTACAACCTTCAACAAAGATCAAAACTAGAAGGAAATTAACATTTTCAGAATGGTTACAACTAAAAAGAAATCTTAAAAAAACTCAAATCAAGAAATCAAAACTTTCAAAAAAGTCATAACAGGAAAATTACACTTAAGAAAGTCCAAATGGGAAATTAACACATTCAAGAAAGTCAACCCAAGAAAGAAATTAACTCTTTTTAAAAAGGCGTTTAAAAAAATAATATTCTCAGAAATATCTGACACTTCACACTTAATATATTATCGTTTATAAAAGGTTAAGTATGTTTATTTCACCTCAACCAAGATATTACTTATTACTCCAGCGAAAAATAGTAGTTATTATGGTCTTTTTTAGCACATAAGCTTTATTTATTTAGATGAAGGGAGTTTGTACACAAAGTTCATTAGAAGGGACTAAACTAAAATACAGTATTTGAGAATTCAGTTACATACACTTCCTATCGACCAATTGACGGTGATAGCTAATTGAGATATTGTTTGATTAAAGTTTGTAAGGTTTTAACATCGCCCTGTTTGGTAAACGATTGGTTGTAATCCATAGTTAATTTCAAAAGCCTTAGGCTCACATTCATCATTATGTTAACTTCTCCTGTATGGTTATTAATTTTATGTATATCGTGTCTATGTATCATATTTATCATTATAAATATACATGAACTGAGGACGTTGTTTCCTTCTACACCGTATATATTATAATAGTTATTATTCATAATGTCGATATCACAATAGCTATAAGCAAGAAGGGAGAGCTTTTCACAATATTCCTTATAATATTTACACTTTAGTATGTCAAACGAGTGTGGGTGGCATTGATATATGGTCTTTCTTGTCTGGCACTCTTAACAACACTAAGCGAGAAATAAATAGTATCACATCATGAATGACAACTATTTTAATCTTTAATTAAATTGAATTTTCATCGAAAACAGTTTTGTTTTTAAAGAATATGTCCATGCACGTAGTACTGAGTATGTACATAAACGGTAGAGAAATAATGGCGCAATCAAAACAATTTTCACTAGCATTTTCGTAAAGGATTATAAAGATAGCCCTAAAGGTTCGTGAAAAACTCAACAAATAAAACAATTTAAATAATCCCTGATTCCTTATAGGTTAGTGGTCTTAAAGCTGGCTAATATCTGAATTTAAATTTAGTAATAGCGTTTACTATGTATATTTCAATACCAACAAATATGTACGCCACTTGCACAAAATTTCAAAAAATTATAAGTCTTAGGTTAAGTGTTTTTGAAAAGTGACTATTAATCTGGTTATTTTTGTAAAGTATAAGTCCGAGTTTTATTAATTTTGAACAAGTGTAAATGCCAATTCTGCTAATTTAAAAAAACCTTAATGCATTTTTCTATTTCTGTATTTTATATTTTAGAAGGGGCGTACCATTTCAAATGGCGTGCTGCTCGAAGCTTTACGGTAAGTATTTTCTGTGTGTACAATGTATTGTTGCAGCCACTACAGGAGTCTGGCCTCAACGGAGTAATGTGCACAATAAATATAGATAAATGCTGCAGCGCTTTCATTTTAGGTTTACCGTGAATAATCTAATAGTACGCCAACGCATTATTCAATTTAGCCCCTCGAACCCCCGCGTACAATTAGAGACCCGCGCATTAATAGAGACCCATGTATTATTCAAACTAACCGTTTTACTAATCTGAATGTAGTTGAAATAAACAGGCTAAAAACAAGAATTTTGACACTTTTAAGTGACTTAAAAGTGTGTATCATTTAATTCAAGCTATTCCGTGGCTAGAAAGTTAGATTTACACTCATTTCTGCACACTTAAACACTGAAATAACTTCCGGTAACCCGCTTACAATTAGAGACCCGCGTAGTAATACATCATTTAAGGCACTTCCTTAAGTCTGGGGCTTCAAGAAGTTCTAAGGGTCTACCCATCAGTTACGTTACCAGTTACTTAGAAACTTTGGAACCTTCCCCTCGCGCAAATTCTTTTAACATTGGCTTAAATGGAGACATTGATCCCTCTCTCCTCAGATGCAAGGGTATTTGATGGAGGTCTCCTAACCTCATCCTGAGATTCAGTACCGCACCAACTTTTCAGTCGAGATGAAATATCTGCAAAGTGTAACACAGGTAGGTATTATCTGAACTGTATTCGAACTTATTGTAGCATCAAACAAACGTCTTTTACCATCTTATAAAAATAATCAAGTAATTTTGAAACCGCAGATAGTTACCTTCAATAAATCTGTATTTCTTTCGAAGTTGCTTCTGGATGTCCTTGTGAAACACAAAAATAGAAAAGAAGCCTACTGACTGAATGAAATTGTGAATGTCAAATAAAATTACGTGCCACCGATCGCGATCCAAGGAGTTCCCCTTCCAGAAAAAAGACCAAAATATTCCAAGGATCTCAAAAATCCAGGAGAAGGCCAGAAGTATAAATACTTTGCTGAATAGCCTTGCTCTGAATGAAATAAAAATGAAAATAAAATATTTTCCGCACATTTAAATTTGACGGGCTATTGATTGTAGTCATGATTAACTAAATGTTGGTCCAATTAATATTCATTACAAATTTTGGCTACGATTGTGTTTTGTAGCCTCATGAAGCCTCTTTGAATTCCGTCTGTACTCAACTAGAAGTTTGACCGTAAAGCAACTCAAAATAATTCCAAAGCCAAATAAGACGGAGCTCAGAATAATTTCGTAGTAAAATCGGGCAGTTCTGTCCATGTGACATTTGGAATTTCCATATTGTGGCCGAATAACGCGGTCGTCAAAATATCTACAGATAATTCCTTATAGTTACAATGGCAATACATTAAAATAGATTTTTACTATGAATTCGCAAATACATATATAATAATATAAATTTTACCCGAAATGGAATTCGAAAAACAAAGATATCGCTACGACGACAGTAGGAATTCCGAAACCAACAGCAAAATAGCATTTAAAACGAAATATCTCTTCGGCACGTCCTAATGATCTAGTGATAGATCTGTAAAAAAGTATTTTTGATAATACTAAAATTATTCAAATGCATACAAAAAAGTTATAACTAGCTATTTGAATGTTTGTATGTTACACAATTGTAGACCATAGGTCAAAGTTGATGACGGCCATCCAGGAGAACATACTGACGTAGAAAAAGTGAATTGCAACACCTGCAATAATAATTCATTTTTTGTATTTTAAAATAAGTCGAATAAATAAACTCATTTTAAATAGTATAAAATAAAATCCGAACCTATAGCAAAGCAAGGCAAATATCCAACTTGCACCGCCACGGAGCCCTCACCATGCAACTTTGAATTTTTAAAGAATCTAAAACTATCCGCGATGGTCTTAAAAATCAAAAATAGGAGCATGGACAAAGAATAGGTGGCGACGGTCCATCCGTGAATATTTTGCGTTTCCCACACTAACACGTGACTTAGTACTACGAAAGAAAGAAAAATGGCGGCCATAGTCATAATTGTGAGGTGCATCATTGAAAAGGTTTTACGGTCTTCGCGCTAAAATACATTTTTTAAAAAAATTCCTTCAACATTATGAAAAACATTTTTCAAAATTAATTGGTTTTGTTCAATTCATTCATCATTCATGTGCTAGTCAAACTCACATGTACTATAGCGTCCCCACAATAAATGAAAATCTGGTTTTCCTCGGTTCGTTGAAATTTTGACGTCAAAGTTCCTGTGGGCTTTAAATCCATTCCAAGTTCCAATCCTGAAAGAGTGTTGATTACTTCTAAATTAGACGTAATTAGTCCGTCAATACAAAAATTCAGGATTTCCCGCCCATGTGTTTTGGGCACGTCCCAATCGTGATTTCCACTGGGGCGAGTGAACACTTTGCCCGATTCGGTCAATCTAATTCTACACACAAAACATTATTAAAATAAATTTGCTGAGACTGCGCATTAAGATTGAATTTAAATCAAACTGCATACTTACTCCGCTTTTTCTGCTGCAAAAGCACTCTTGCTGGGTGTAAAAATCTTCAGATTTGGGCAGTTTTGTAATTCCTCCGCATAAGTCGTTCTACTATTACGTTGGTAGCCATTTTGGCTTCCATTCTCGGTACTGTCTATTCTTTCAAATTTAATTTTGCCGCTTGAATCTTGAACTTCCTTGTAGACAAATGGCCTCCATATTTTGGTAGCACTTTCATTGGTAGTGTAATTCAAATTTGGCCCTTGATCTGTGATTTTAAGACAATTTATCCGAGTCACTGAGTTCTTGCTTGGACTACTTAACTGAACAACACTGTCCTGTGGGCAACACTTTTTTATTTGAGCATTCCCACGGTTACCACTGTTACGACCCGTGAAGTTATAAATACCCATTTTATTATCAACATTAGCCTCTGTTTTCATGGTGATTGGCAGTAGTGCTGCTGTTTCTATTGTTCTGGTATTGGGTTTAATTTCTGTTTCATTTTCCGTAGCTCCCACACTGATGCTAAGGAGCATCCTAAACAAAAACCAAGAAACCCCCAATCGACCAACACCAAGAATTGCCATAGTAACGAGGTAACGACTTAAATTTATTGTTAATTATTCAATTTTTTTTTATTAAAGCTCATTTTCTATTAATACTAGAACCAAATCAATACAGTAAGAATATTTTCACTGTTGTTCCACAAACTGTGAAGGGAAAGCAACTGCTAGGATTTGTCGGATGAAAATGCAGCTCGAAACTAAATATCTCAAAATAGGACAAAAATGCTAAAAGAAATGATAAACACTCGAAAAAGTTTGCTGGGACATAATAATATGAATGCGTAAGTGACGTAGAGCTAGCTATATATATAAGTTATGTAGACAAATATTATGGTGCTCTGGTTCTGGTAAATTCTTCAAAGAGAATAAATAATCGCATTCTAGAAATGCGGGCGTAGCAGTGATTTTGTTTATATTAAACTCACATGCTGTATTGTCCTTACGGATAGTACGGCATGTATATTGGTATGTGTATGTAGCTGTGTAGATGCCTATAGCATTTCATTGCAATAAATATGAGATTTTTCACATGCGATGATTTACCACGAAGTGCAAACAGAATTCTTTTTCCAAACAATTTTAGACATCTAAATATTGACGGAAGTCGCGTTGCTAAACTCTAGTTTCATGAACATAGTGTAATATATTTTGTATAAATACTTCCAAAAGGATACAGAAACACCAAGAAATGGAATACCAGAGTTTTCAATTTGAGAACCGGACTGAAAGTTTATTGCTGGACATTTCTATTGTTTGTTTATTTAAAAATTGAGGAAGGTCTCTGTGAATTAGTTTGTGGCTTCTTCTAAAGGATCACACAGTCATAAATCATTTGCAAATTTTTTATGGGGTGTCTGTTTATCCTCCAAGCAAGGAGCAAACAAGGGCTGACTAAAATGTGGTATTAAACACAAGCTGAAACAAGCTAAACAAAAAGGACAGATTTTATGCAGTTAGCAAGTTATGACTGGACCAGAACTGTTACCATGATCTTGACCGGGAGAAAGAATATATTACCCAATGGGCAACACACAGGGTTAAACGAACCACGCTGGCACCACATTAAGGGGCCTCGCATATTTAAACTGAGTCTCCTTCGCTCGATATACGACAAATTGAAAAGATGAGATTTTGAGTTAACCTATTCGCGACTGGGAAACCATGGAAAGAACGATTTAGCAAAGTGTTTTTTTTACTAGAAATTAACATTTTCAAAAGCATTCAAAATTATAACTAAGCCTTTCAAAAAGGTCAAAACAATAAAGCAACATTTTCAAAAACGCGTAAAACAAGAAATTAACACTTTCAAAAACATGTAAAACGAGAAATTAACACTTTCAAAAAAACTGAAAACAAGAAATTAACACTTTTTAAAAGTTAGAAACAAGAAATTACTAGGTACTTTCAAAAACATGTAAAACGAGAAATAAAACTTTCAAAAGCACGTAAAACTAGATATAATACCGCTTCGAAAAGGTTATAATTATATTACATTACGGCTATCGGTGGACCAGATTATAGTGTACAGAAGACAAGACAAATGTGTGCTACCATTAACCACACGCACTAGTTAGTGTGAATATGTTGCAGTTTATGAAAGCATTGTGCCCGGGGGCACTATTTAAAAATTCAAGTGAAGACCCTGCGCACAATTAGGGACCCGGGCACTAATTCAATTGCATACATACACATTGCATTTCATTTTCGAAATCTTAAAAAGAACTTTTTAAGAACTGTTTATTGTTCAAAATTTGAACAAAACATTTGGTCTCACGGCAGCTATTTTATTATGTTCGCAGCATTTATAGAAGAATTAGGTAATTACGAATGTTCAAATATTTTATACATACCATAAACTCTACTCATAATAAAAATAATATGTAACCAACAAAAGTCTGTAACGTATACTGAGTCCGTTGGGCTATCCTCGTTGGAGGACAGTGTCAACTTTGTTTTGAATAATAAAGTTAGTCTTTCTCTCGAGCTATCATTAATACTATCAAATCCGTCTTCCTCTTTGGATACATATACATCGTTTGGCTAAATCTATAATTCCATAAATCATAATTTTGTGCACCGTATTTAAATGAAGATAATTGAAAGATTTGAAATTTGAATTTATGTTCTAATAAATTATTAATGTAAAGGTGGGAATAGTTATGAGACAAACACATACGTTGGTGGACGAACTGGTGAACTTGGCTATTTATGTACACTGTGACTTTTTTGTGTGTCGAACTGTGCTGCGTTAATTGTTTTTACTTCGGAGGGCATCAAAGGCATTTACACCCAGCGAAGCTTCAAACTGCTTGCTGCTCTCCATTTAAGGGTACAAGATGAGGAGATCCGCTAAAGACACCAAAACAAACTGTAACATGGTCAGAATCAATGGTTTGTTCACATAGTATAGTTTTAGAATACCCATCTTCAAAATCGGCATGGACACCAAACAGCGTCGGAAGTATTTTGTTTCTCTATTCATTGCCAAGAATGTGTTGGAACTCCAATGAGCACGAAGTCTTGTGGATCGACTGTGAAGTTCTCCAAGGGCAGTAAACAGAACGGTCAGGTGTCCCACAGCATTCACGCCGCTAAAGCCCAAAAGTAAGGCAATCATTCCATCGAATTTTAATGCTCCGTACAGTGCGTAGATGCACACGCAAAGAATTATTAGCTTGTTGTACGCAAGTCCAAAGCTGTAGATTCTGATCCATGTATTAACATATACTTGGAGCTCGCGATATTTTGTTACGAGCATATTCCTTTGCCGCAATCCATTCTTACGAGGGAACTAGGTCAGTCGTTCACGTCTGATTCGCTCAAAATATTTTTTTTCAAAAAGAGCATATAAAAAAAACTAAAATGGCTTAAGAACATGATGCCAATGGGCACTTTCGTCCACCGACTTATTTTTTCAAAGCGCGC
>JAQFZC010003040.1:0-20324 GCA_034695205.1 Dicyrtoma fusca
AGTGTTCTTGTCTTTGTCGATGAATGTTCGGGCCAACTCGATTTCTCCGATCATCATTGCAAACGTCTACAGAATTAAAATTATACAATAAGAGAGTGTCAGCCATTGTTAGAAGCTCCCCGCATTCAGTCACTAGTCAGTTTAGCTTTTGATGTAAAGTAGCCACAAATGTCAACTAAACAGAAGCTAAAAATGTAGTCCAAGACTTTACCTTTAGGAATGTGAATCCAACGCTGTCGAATTCTTTGTGAGTACGAAATAAAAAATGTAACGTCAGACTGAAGGCAAAGAGAAGCCCAAGATATGTAAACATGCATTTGAGTATATTGGTTGCTACTGCAGCAAACATTCTGATGTAAACTCCGAAGACGGGAATTTTCCCGTACAGAGTAACCTAATGAGAAAAAAACATTTTACTCGTCAATCCAATCCTTGAACAGAGCACTAAAGCGAAAAGTGGGATTCTAACGACTAACCTGTATCGTCCACCCAACAATGAGGCAAACCGCTGCAAAATGATCTCTGGCATCAACAAAGCTCTGTACACCACATTCTGCTAAGGACAACAATCCCACGGAGAAAACAAGCACCAGCTCTAGCATATTCTCGATCTTACAAAAGAAGAAAAAGCCTCAAAATTAGATCCAGCCGAGGTAGCACAGATTTGTCATATGTGTACATAGAAAACTTATTCAAGGGGTTTCCTTTATGTTTTAGGGGTGTTTTAATAAAACAAAGCAAAAAAAAGGTTTGAGCTCAGTATGTATTTGGGTCTAAAATCGCAGCTTTGCAGCAAAATCAAAGATAATAATCATAAGCAAGCAAAATAGCCAGGAAAATGTTTGACAAGTTGTGATTCTTGTTCAAATTTTGTAAAGAACTTCATTTCTCTTCTTTCTTTGCGCTTTCTTTTTAGTAGTACCTGGACTACGTAATGCAGAGGTGCCTGGACGAGTTGAATCATTTCTCGGATACCAAGACAGGCCGTGAGAATCCAAAGAATAGACCAGACCACGATGTTCCTCGTGCTGTCCATGCAGTGGCTAGCACGGTGAGATTCAACTGCTGCCTCATGTGCGACAAAGGACGGCACCCCGTCCATCGTTGCATTATTCTCCAGCTCCGCTGCAGCCTTGCTGTCACTCTCAAACTCCATGAAGATGACCGCAGTAAGGAAGGCGAGGAACACGGCGAATAGAAGCATATCCAGGTACAAATACCATTTCACTTTCTTCCATTTGAGTCGAAGAAGACTTTCACAGACGGGATGACTCAGGATACTAGAGTCCTTGCAGCGGGTGAGTCCATGAAGAACGCCAGACTCGGGCAGAACGGACTCCGTCTCCTCCCTGTGCTGCATACTGAGCAATTTGTCATTTGGAATGTCTTTGGGGTAAAAGGTGAGACAGGTGTAATCAAATTGAATATAAAAATGTTTCGACTCCGCATCGCAAGTATCAATATTTGAAGATACACATTTATCCAGGAATGGACGAATCAACGCCGGGAATTTCCTGCCCATCGACAGTAGGCTTACGCCATCCATTAATTCAGCTCCCAGCTCGGACAGGATTGTCACTGCATCAGGAGAACCTGTCTGTAGCATAAATAAATGATGAGCCAAAATTACTGGGATTTTTCTGGAGATAATGAAGCACCCGACGTGAATCTGTAGGCCATCGAAGGCACCTCTTCATTGCGTGCTCCGTGACGAGTGCCTCTGCTCTGATTCTCACCACAATGGTCTCTATAGCGTGATGCAGTTAACAAACGTTTCTCTGGACACATAATTACATTATCTTGGACGTCCTAATCTATTTATATCTGTAGACCCTTTGATTCGAATCAGTGTGCAGAGAGACAGCAGACTGCACTGGTGTGCGCACACGAAGATCATGAATAATAGATTGTAATTCGGTGTAAACTCTTACCTGAATGGCGTAGTGAAGTGCAGTTTTCCCATCATTGTCAGTTGCATTGACGGTGATGCCTGCAGATATCAATCTACGAAATGTGGCTCCCATCTTACCATAGTCGGACTCTATCCCTTCCGCTGTCTCAGCTGCGTGGTGCAGAGCTGTTTTCCCGAAACTATGAGCCACAATCGAAAACAAATTAAAGTCTCGCTACCTTCCATTTGCGTCAAATAGAAGATTTGTTTTGGTTTTCACTACACGAAACAAAGAGTAATTTAGTTTTTTTGTACCAATCTTTTGCATGGATATCAGCGCCATATTCTAAAAGGACCTGGAAATGCACAGCAAAATAACAGTAGTAGTATTAATTTACTTAACCTTTTAGAGACAGTACATAATGTTACTAGTTTTACACCTTTTGAAAAGTGTTGATTTCTAGATTTGACTTTTTTGAAAGGGCTAATTTCTAGTTTAGAACCTTTTTGAAAATGGTAATATTTCTAGTGTTGACTTTTACGAAAGTGGTAATTTTAGTTTAGAACCTTCTGAAAAGTGTAAATTTCTAGTTTTGCCTTTTATGAAAGCGCTAATTTCTAGTTTAGAACCTTTTTGAAAATGGCAATTTCTAGTTTTGACTCTTTTGAAAGTGTTAAATTGCGGTAGATATACATACATATGTAAGCAGTAAACAACTTCATAGTTTGCCAATTGCTAATACAGTAGGTTAATTTCTTTAATTTAATTTTTACTTTTATTTTAACCATTGCGTCTGCTTAATATGTTTCAAAATCCCAAAAGGTTATATGCAATAGATTAATGTTACTTTGGATAAGACTGGCTAAGGAAGATTCACCCACAAACTTGTTTGGGATTTTGGGATATGCCTTAACGAAATCCAAAGACAAATTCAAAAAATCCATTTGATCTGAATTGAAACTCTCATAAATACATAAATGATTGTGGTTCTTATATATCCCTATTGATGAAGGCCAAAGGCATAATGGCTAAGGGGTGTGACCGATCCGCCTTCTAAACTTCCAAGACCATACATCGCTCTTGATTTCAAAGACTAATCAGTTATTTGGGAAAATAGCTGTTTAGCTATTTCTACGGCATGGATAAAGACAGACCATTTGTTCCAGTAAATGTTGTAATGTAAATACAATGTTAGTGCGAATGGGAGTCTCCGGGTCTAGGTGCAATACCAAAGCATTTGATGATTCACTGCCCAACCAAATAATAAGCCTACTAAGCTCCTCGACATGTTTGCTTATTAGTGTATTGTGTATGAAATAACTGAAAGTCCAGAGGTGGCTTGCCTATGGAAATCATAAGCTTTTGGAAGTGTTTATTTTTTATGTGTCTCCGTCTGCAGTTTGGAATTTAGCAGTTTAGGAATGAGGGTGGAAGAATATGCATAAGCTTTAATAAATTATTTGTCAAATTGTTAGCATTCGTCCTTTTTACCATTTCAATTGACTACATACGCATTAGACATGAAAGCCGCCTTGGAAATTTGTAATAATCGAAGGAAAGAGCGGCTTCCCTTTATCCCTTTTATTCAACTTGATGGCCTCATAATTCATCCAAGTCAAACTCCGATTGGAATTCGTATTTGACATGAAAACGCATACATACCTATTCTTCAATTTCCGCTGGTGCCGATCAACGATAAGTAGTTATTGTTGGATTTCTGTGTGCTTTTGAGTGTGTGTACTGCATGCCTATATGTATTTAGTATTTAGGGAAAGTAACCAGATGAAAGCAGTACATACATTTTGCAAAGGCTTTATTACCTGTAAGTGTTCTCTTTATAAGTTTCCTTTAAGCGTTAGAGCGTAATGGAAGTAGGCACTTTACGTACAAAGAGTACATTGAATGAATTGGGTTGATTTAGGCGGTTCGAAAGTACTGTAAACGTTTTGGGACGATGGACTGGGAAATCACAAAGACTAATGACGTGACTATAGAAATAAAGGTGTTCCTGCATTCTACTGTAAAATAATGTTTTTTGTTTCGCCACACACATTTCATCTTATGAAATTTAAGCGTAGTGGACCACTTTAGCTTTTTCGAAGAAATCAATAAAAGCTCATCATAAATTATTCCTTACACCACCACATATACACACGTACTCTCCTTCAATTGCCCTGTTGTTCCTATTATTCGTATACCCAATAAGCCAACGGATGGTTCGACCCATGCAAACAATATCACAGCACACATCACCCAAGTACTTGTATCTGTACATACATACTATATATATATATATACATTTATCTATACAAATACAGAGCAAGGTATACCTACCTACCTACCTACCTACCTACTTAGGGAGCATCCTAGTCAACTTTTCGGCTCCTCCCGAAAAGCCTTTCTCCCTGAATGCCCGCTTATATAAGCAGAACAGGTAAACTAGTACCTTCAAGGTTTCCTACCCAGTTGCCTATAGTAGCGGGCTTTAATCGCTCATACCAATATCCTAGTATCATACCACACAATTAAAGATGTATTTTGCCAAAGATAAGAGCCTCTAGTCATACCACTCAACTCCGTTACACGACTACTGCCCGCTAGTGTTATAGACTCAATACGTTCCCTCCTTTTCCTGAACGATGCTTCGACCGAATTTGAATTTTCACATACCTATACATTCTTTTTACTTTGCATTTTTATCCTACACTGTAACTTACGAGCACAGTTCGGCGGTGTTGGAAGTACAACGAATTTTTCTCTAGGAGACGGGTATAGAAGCAATAGAGTGGTCGTAATTCTAGGCAAGGAAATTGCTAAATACGTAATTGGTACCTCTTCACACATTTTTTGTATTTCTATAAATTTCTAAGCGCAAGGCTGTGTCATGGACTAATGAATTCAAATTGCGGAAACTATAATCCATAGATTTCAAGGCTACAAATTAGAGAGCTTAACTTGCAAACGATGTTCAAAATGTACGAACAGTTTATTCATGTATGTAGGTATGTGTATGTAAACATACTGTACCTCAATGCTCCAGATGTCGTCCACACGTGCTGCCATGTGTAGCGGAGTCATCTTCTGTCTATCTGTAGTTTACGGTCAAAAAAAGTGATTCGCTTTTATCAATGATTCCGATTTAAGATGGGTAAGTCGTTACCGTGCATTCTAAATCTGTATTTTTTATTCTTCCTGACGCATTTGCTTACCTCTAGAATTAACATCACACCCGGATGAAGCTAACAGTTTACAGCAGTCGGCTTGCCCTGCATGAATTAAGCAAGTACGGAACGTCAGCATAGTTTAAAAAATATCTAAGAAAGCACCCAAGTGTTTCACTGGCCTTTTCTTATAAAATTATGAACAGTAAGGTGATTAACCTGCGCCGGCCGCATAGTGTAACGCCGTAGCTCCAAATTTGTTTCTAGAATAAATGTCAACTCTGTAGTTGAGGAGAACCTGGACGGTTTCTGGGCTGGAGACGGCAGCATACAGCAAGGGCGTACGTTCCAAACTGTGGACAAGATGTACATATGTACCACTAATTACATATATCAATTACAACGCAACGGTGGGGGATGCAAATGCACTTTTATAAAATAATGTCAATAAATTGTTTCAAAATTTCTAATAATATGAATTAATGCTTTAGACAAATCTGTCTACACACTTTGTGTCCGGTTGATCCTTTTGAGCTCCGTAATCCAGCAATAATTTGGCCTACAGATGGAAAGAAAATGAAATGAGATATTTCTCCAATTGTCACAATTGGGATTAAATATGTATGTACCTATATCAGTTTCTACGCTAAAAGCATAAGTTTACTGGACGGAAATGAATAGAATTAGATAGATTTTAAATTCTGCTTACAATTGAGCTGTGGCCAAGAAGCGCAGCTATATGAAGGGGCTGAAAATTGATAGAAAGGATTTATAAACTGAGCAAAATCAAAGAACATACAATGCCTATCCCGTACTTGTATCTGTCCGGATCTCTAAATCCATTAATTCTACTCGAAATACATATATTCAACTGAAGATGAAATCAAAGCAAGGCAATTACCCATCTACCAGACGAGTCACACACGGCATTTGCATCCACACCTGAGACCAAGATTCGTCGAACCTTGTCAACTTTGTTCTGCTCGACAGCAGTGATGAGTTCCAGCCGAAGAGCGTTTGTGTCCGCAATGGAACCTATGCCAAAGTGAAGGACAAAGTATATATAGAGACACGTTAATTAGGTAACTATTCTGTCAAAGTTTATTTTAATAATCCAGGAATTTGTGCCTCTTAATGCCACCGCATAATAGTAACATGTATTTAATAAAATTTGAGATTTATAAATGAAAAAGCAAGATATAGAGAGGTAGGAAGTTGCTCCTTTTGTCTTTTGTTTCCTTTTAAAAAACCTACTTTAGTAAAGCACACATGTGTTGAAGAAAGAAATCCTATTTCCTGGAAACTACATTAAAATGTGAAAGTGACCCACCTGGAATCATAGAATGTGTATTGTGAATATTTCGTTTGGATCCCGAAGGTCCTTGCTGTCCAATTCCGCCATTGACCTGTGCTTTGTCTCCCTTCTTTGATTCCATTTTTAGATTTTGTGACTCGAAATCTTCATGATACAAAGACTCATAGACAGGATCTAAAAGTAGGGCCTGAAGGGATGACTCTGTAGTGGCAGAGGAGAAGCCACTGTCGGACAGAATCGGGAGTGGAGGAGAAGTCTGACTTTCTAAATCGCTTTCACTACCCCCTGCACCTAGAAGAACGTGCTCCGACCAACTATTCTTGACTTTCCCCAAAGTTTCCGTCTGATATTTGTTATTACTACTCACAGTATTATTATTCGTGGTCTTGACACTGATCACTTTGACTGGCGTTTGATTCTGGGATGATTTTAACTTTTCACTTGGGTTCGTGTTCCTCTTCCTGAATTTCTCATCCTCCTCGTCTGACTTATCAAAGAGTCCTAAGGAGAAGACTAAATCGTCCAAAGTCTCTAAATCCAAGCGTGCCAATTCTTCCGCAATCCCAGATAAATCATTTTCCGGCACTCTTTCTCCAGATAAAGGAGGATTATTGTTAGCTTGAGGATTTCTGTCGTGATTCACGGTCCTACTTAAATGTCGGCTGTGGTTTATTTTCTTCCCTGAAGACATAACTCATGATCCTGGAATTACAATACAAAACGTCCGCTCCCAAAAACTAAGCTCACCATTTGGAATGCATACTTTTGCATAAAAACATTATGTCCATTTCACATGCACATCCCCTCCGTGCTCCAATCATCGAAATGTAATGCTCAAAGAAATCACATGCGGAACCGAATTTATTTTCAAACACTCTTTTTCAACAATATGTATATTGCCGTCTAATTAGTTGCCCTACAAATTAAGCAGGCAGGGAAGCTCAATGTAAATGCTTCAATCTAATAATTAAAGAAAGCACATGCTGACACGTTCTTTGATTATTTTGCACTATGATCTACCATCTCAATCACTTTATGTAGTATTATAGGTAATTTGTACTTGTACTTTTTTCTCTAGAAATCAGCGGAACGAAAATCTACAATCTACTAATTCAATAGTTTGATGCAGAAGCAATTAAATTAGAGACGGCATAAAGTCCCAAAATAATGGAATTTA
The DNA here is from genome assembly GCA_034695205.1 of Dicyrtoma fusca. NCBI lineage: Eukaryota > Metazoa > Arthropoda > Collembola > Symphypleona > Dicyrtomidae > Dicyrtoma > Dicyrtoma fusca. The sequence goes on from JAQFZC010003040.1 coordinate 7,546, forward strand.
AATTCAATGAACCTTTGGACGAACTGATGGATTAAAAATGTGGTCTGTATGAAGCCACTACTTGAACTGAATTTTCTGAACTACTAGCAAACCAAACTTTTCCTTCCTTGTCGATTTTTTTCCAGCAAGCCGACCGCACACGGTAACGATCCAAGTAGCTAGCACAGCACAGGTATGTAATTATTTTAGAAACTGTTTCCAACTTGAATGAAGGGTAGGCAGGTACTTATATTTCGATAAACTGAGCGTACACAATACAATAAACGAATGAATTTCAAAAATTTCAACCTGTACTATCCCTTCACTTATGTATGTATACTTTTAATCCTTGAGTATCCTCAATCTAATGGGAGAAACAATGACTAAACAAAATGTAGGCTTAGCATTTGAACCTCACAAAATCGGATATATTTATTTGTACGAGAACGAGCTATCGAAGCACCGAACAGGGCTATTTGGGCCAATTCATACTAAATTAATAGTATGTAATTTCTGTAAAAAAAAAACTTTAGGAGCCATAATTAAATATTTGACTGGGACCAAAAACATTTTCACTTGACTGCTTTCCAAGTTGCTAATGGTAAGCTAAGCAGCTGGAGAATGGAAGGAGGCAATCAAGCACGTATATGGACTCTACTCACGTTTGACATGCGGACAAGTTTTTGGGGGGTTTTATTACCCAATCGAATAAGTTTACCGAAGTTAGGTGGACAATTTATCGACTATTTGAGGGTTCTTCTTTTCCCATTATTACTCATGTATGCACGTAGGGATAATGTGTAGGTACTTACTACTTGTACAGAGCCTAAAACGGACCGGTCCGTCGGTGATATGGCAGTGTAAGAAGTACAAGACTCTTTGCAAATTCCATTGGAGCTTTCGGATTTAGCCCAATAACCGAAAAGTGTATATGTTCATACACATAAACCATGCGTGTATGTACCTACCTAATGCTCAGAAGGAACTCAAGTGTCAGCTAAAGTAAAAGTCAGTTCAGCCGCCGCGTTTCTCTTTCCTTCATTCTATTATCCCGTCCACTTTACATTCCGCGTAGGTTAAATAAGGAAATAATACAGGGCTGATCCTAAAAGGTTGTTCGAAAAGAGATAGCAAAGAAAGTATCGGATATGGGCCTGTTTAAGTTTAACCCTGTAAAATGTCTGTAGTAAAATAAACTTATGGATGAGTTTATGTTCAAAAGAGAAGCACGTGCCTACCTTCATACAGGAACTCATTGCACAATAGACGTCGTCTGGTTCAGAAGTATAGTATAGGTTTACTTTGTTGGTGTTCCTTTTCTTTCCATATATCTACATACATAATGAAACTAGGTATACATTTATTTATTATTTAGAGGGCAGCGCCAAGTTACAGAAATGTATATAATCTAAACTTGATTTAATTAAATAAGAAGACGTGGACATTCCTAGAAATTAATAGTAGTACGAAAGTACCTACCTACCTACCTACGTCTGGAAGAACTTCAAATCCTGTTGTTTCAAAGAGAATAGGCGGAAATTCTCTTATGTCTCAGTCCTTTCATAGAGAACTTACTTCATGCAAAATCAAATTTCATAAATCTTAAGAGTTTTACAATGCAATTCAATGAAATCCAGGGTTGATCCGAGGAAAATATAATAAATAAACAAAATACAATTATATCGATCTATCTAAAACAATTATATCTATCTAATCTATCCCTTAAACGAGTTATTGTTGGGATTAATAGAAACATGAGAAGTCACTTTTTTTGTTCATCCTTTCCGGGCACATATGTACTTCCACTGGAATTTGGAATGGCTTGAGTAGATACTTTATATACATATATGGAATATTGACAATTTTATGGTTAAAATAAGAAACCTGGAATGGAAAAATGACGATTCGTTATTTCAATTTCGCATGTCCGTCAATTGATTATGAAGGAGTTTGAAGTTCAAAAGCGAGAACGCAAGGGTGGGTGAAGTGAAGCAAAAGGAAAGGCAATTTAGTGAACGGAAAGCGGAAGGCATAACTAATAACAACATTAGCACACTTAAGTAGACCACATACGTGGACAAAATTATGGAGCATTCCAATTCTCTTGAATAGCCATCAGGCACTACACTATATCTATACATACAAACATTATGTTTGAAACATACATAGGAAAATCAATTAGGTACATAGGTGTATGAAAAAGAGGTATGTATGCACACTTCCATGGGTTTCCAGGGAGCATGCTGACTATAAATCGAATGCACACAAAGACAGAATAGAAAAATCGTAAATAGTACAGAGATTAAGATTATTTCCAGCCACTTATATTTTAAACTAATACATTTGAATACGTACGTTGACACAAAAATTAACTTTTGAGGGGGAATAGGTTAATCAAGTATCAAGTGTTATCGTCTATAAATAGATGGTATTTTGTCAAATACTTAAAAAGCATGACAAACTTGTCATAATTGCCACTTTCAGTAATAAAACATATAGTTTCGTATCGACAAATGAAACATTGTAAATAAATAATTAAAAGGGAATTAATGACTTGGATAAGGGCTGACATTAGAAACAAGTTAGCGGTAAGTAACTTTGTTGTGTAATTGTGTAATAATTATAAATAGACCCACCCGGTGATCTGACAAGCGTCTACAGATAAGTCTCATTGGAGGAATAAACAGAAGACCTCAGCTTGAATAAAATGAATAAAATCCTTATTCCTCACTACATTTTTAGCTTTCCTTCGTACTTAAGCTACAATGCACTGTTGAAACACTTTTGCTTAGGAAATTGCTTTTATGCAGCTGAGCGTCTACGTATTGGTTTGGTACTACAAACTCGAGTGCTTTTGCATTGTAAGGTGAAAGGTGAAAGGTGCCGTTCTGAAATGTGTCGTACGAGCAACAAACGCTTACAACACATTCATCCAAATAGAAAAATTGTATTAACTTAAGACGTGATGGTACGGCATTAATTATCGCGAGCTCTTAAAAAACTGTCGATAGTGAAACGCGGTTACAAGTCACTCTCTTATGAATGCTAAGGCCAAACAGAGTACAACTTCGGGCCCAAGTCACACAATTGCTATACATACATATAGGTACGTTATAGACTGTACGTTTTTACTTCTAAATTTTTTAGTTAAGAACAATAAGTTATGTATTCTTTTGCCGACTCATGTAATTATTTAGGAATACTTCAGTTTGATAAACATTATTATTAAAACAATATTTTATTCTTTCTCTGAAAGGAAAAGCTAGTTGTTTGAAAAGCCCCTTGTTAGTAAATTAGTATAAACGCCGGGGCTCTAATAGACGGTAGATCTTAGACGCCGGGGCGTCTAATCGGTCAAATACGGTACCTTCTGAAAATGTAAACATTGCTTTGCTTTTTCGAAAACGATTACGTCGATTACTTACATAAACCGAACGATTCAAAAAGATCTCGATTATTCTGCGGTCTCTGACTGAGATTCACTTTGAAATGAAGGCATTCGTTTGAAACATTTAATTAGAATAACTTTGGTATCTTCTATTTCATTCATTTTGAGCTTCGAACTTCTGTACCAGAATGTATTGGTGATAAGTGATAAAGCAGATAAATCAAATGAACTATTTACTATGCATAATTGCCTGAAACTATGTTGCAAAAACAAAGTTTTCTGAAGGGTAGGTCTGCAAAAGTTAAAAGGCTTACTGGATCATTAGTTAATGTAGCACTTGGAGTTTTTTTGTGGGATTGAAAGATATTATTTGACTACAACTTAATGTAAGTGAAACAAATTCCGAATATTGGTTGTTAAATCACAGTCATTCAGACAAAGATAGTTAACTGCACGTAGAAAGAGTTATAATAAATTTTATTATTCTGTATTACGATGAATTCTGCATTGTATTTTGGCATTGTTGTGACTCTGATAGTTTTGTTAACTTTTGTTGTACCATCCATGGCAGAGTGCAAGTGTACGGGGAAATTACCTAGTTTATACTGCTGCAAAATATTCCGGGGATTCTGCTGCGAGTAAGTCATAAATAATCTTCCTTCTATTGCAGAGTATTTGTAAATGCTCATTATTATCTTTCGTAATTACGGTGCTCTGGAGCCACAATATTGGGTTTTGAATAAATTAGTTACACCCAAGATTACTGGAATCCAATGGGGTCATTAATTTTACCTCTTAGTCGTAGTTACTTGTGGAATCGAGTTTAATGGGGCAAGGTGAACTAATACTACGGTATGGGCTTCGTACATGTTTAAGGCATGTACTAGGTACCTTATGCAGTACATGTAGGTAATTGTAATACTTGTACCTACTGAATAACGGGTAATTTAGCTACACGCACTTAACTTTGGATACTTTTACACTCGCACTAATTTGATTACATAATTTTACTACTTATCCATAAATTACCAAGGGTGACAGATCCAAATGTACATAGTAGGTACTTTGGAATCGGATATTTTTACTTGTGTACCTACCTACTAATTTAATTACCTACATCATTTTACTGTGTATCTATAGATTTCCACGGGATACAGCACCAAAAGGAACCGAAACTCTCCTGGACAAAATTGTTACATCTGCAATCCGATGACAAAGTTGAGTATAATCTGAATTCTGGATAAACCGGAACCGGAACCGTCTTTAGAGCGAAAAAACGATCGGTGTATTTTTAATTGCTAGCCATACGTATAATTTACTCCTTTGCTCTGCTTACATAGTTTTATATTAGTCATTTTAACAGTCAAAGTTTTGGTCGAGAACAAAAATGCATTGTTATGCCTCATAATACATAGCATAGGTAGGAATCTATATGCCCATTGAGAATTAAAGGAGTACTTGTTTTAAGTGTTGGTATGTGCAATATGCGAATTAATATTCAGTTTATAGGCATGCATACTTCGGAAGTATAATTACCTATCCGTTTACCTATACAAGTTTTTGAAGCAGGATTGGAACAGCAGTGGAAATATCCTCATCGTCACGTTTAATTACGCTATCTATATATTTACATATCTGTAATAATTGGGTACCAATCGATACTGCTAATCCCACTATTCCCTCCACGGTCTCGTAGCCCCTGACCTATATAGTTGGCAATGGGGCCAATTTCAATTTCACTACCTGTTCAAAGTATATCTTGTCCGATTAGCGTCGTAAATGGTGACTTCTAGTGCATACCTGGGATAAAACCAGCAAGCTCCAACTACTCTGCCACTCAAGAATGTGTGTTTTGTTATAGTTATTCGATGTACATACATACGCATAGCATTAGCCCGTAATAAAAGGTAAAAAGTGCTTCGCTACTGCTCATACGGTCAGTGATACAACCACATGAATCAATATAAACAATTATGAGCTACCAGGATGCGTGAAATCCCCTTCAGATTTGTTATGCAGCCTAGATGACTGCGGCAATAATTAGAAATCAAAATTTACAAACAACGATAGTAATGAAATGATTTATTACAGTTTTCAAGAACTTTAGCAACTGGTTCTACATTAACACAATTTTTATGTGAATTCTACGCACTATCAGCACTTTCAGCACTGCTGGATTTACCGGCGGATACGTCAAAACCTACAATACTGTTAAGACGAGCTATTTGTAAAGGATCCAACTGAACTTGGGTAAAAACTTCTTCAGCCAACAGAGGAACTTCAGGGAAGCCAGCGTCATTTGCATACTGAATGCAAGCCTAAGGAAGAAATAATTTTTATATTTTATACAGCCATTTAAATTCCATCCCTTATTGCTAAAATGTACGCTAGTTATCACTGCTCATGAGAATACATGAAAACAAAAACTGACGTAAGTACAACGTGAGGCAAATTCACTTACTAAGCACATCGGTGACATGTTGGCCTTTATACAAGAATCAAGGAATAACTTTAATGATTCAATTTTCGGGACACCCACTACTTTGTGATTAGGAAGTATCAATTTTTTCATTATTTCGCTGGCTTTTTTCAAATCCTCAGATTTAACGAGAACGGACATTACATCTCCTAACATTTTACCACTCCAGTTTATTAAATTTGTTCTTTCCTGATCCTGAGTTTCAATCAACACCCAAATTTGCCAAGCAATGTCAGCAAATTTCTCCCCAAATTTGACGGTTGCCTCCGTCTCTCTTGATGGGAACTGGTCAGCCAAAATTTCCAATAATGAAGCAAGTAGGTTGTCTCGTCGGTTCAAATCAAATACGATCATGTCCGACCATAGCTGAGGAACATATTCAACAGCACCATTCAACTTCACATTCTTCAATATTTCCTAGTGTCAGAAGAGAAAAAGAGAATGTAAACTGGAAGATTCAAAAAATAAACCTGGGAACTGTATAGTACATATTAAAAATAGTTAAGTGAGAACAACAATATAGTACGTACATCCATTACTACTGGTTCAGGAGTGTATACATTCGGAACGATCTTATTGTAAAATTCGAAAAAGTTGTCGATCTGGTCCAAATTTACAGCAAGAATCATGAAGTGTCGACTAGAAATGGAGTAGTTAGAAGTAATGCATAAAAATAACAACAAAGTAGCGACAATTATATAATACAGTATAAACGCATTCAGATGTTCTGAATGTAATCTTGAACTTACTAGTAAATAGATTCTTTAGTGGAGTCGCCAATTAAATCATAATTTTTGCCCGTCAGCAATAATTTATGAACTCTTTTAGCAGCGTCTAAGTCTTGTAAATGACGGCGGCACACTTCCATAGCAGCCGCGAAGAAGGATACATCTCTAGGATGCTGAATCTTAAACGCCTTTCCTTCGATCTGATCCAGGATATCCAACAAAATAGTACTGTGAGGACCCTCTAGATTAAGTGAAAAATATCAATATGCCACAATGTAAACAACCAATACTTCATTGGTAAAATGACAAATTCTGCCTGAACTAAAAAAAATATACTTACTCTCTCTGCAGAAAGTAATAAGCAGAAAAAAGTATGAGGCTAGCGATGGCTTAATTCCGATTCTGCTAAATTCAGCTAGCAATTGTAACAGAAGTTCTTTAGATTGTTTTGGATGCCCCACGAAAGTAACCGATTCCATCGCTGCATTTAAAGTACCAAGATTCGGCCGAGCGCCTTGTTTTTCCATCTCCGAAAATATGTCCTAGGTAGAGAAAAGAAAGCTGCTTTACAAACGGTCATAATTATAACTACTTTTAATTACACATAGTTTACAACAAACAAACAAAGCAGAAATACTTAATAAGAGAGTTTGCAACTTGTGTCCCCATACAAATGGTGGGGATAGGGGTTTCCAAAATATGACGTCCCTTAAATTACACATGAACATACGGATTTGTAAGACTTTTTTTGCGGGGGAGGACAGGAAGTAAAATTGACGGTTTTTGTATGACGCCGTTGCAAGGGCCCTAATTAAACTCAAATTATACTGCAGAATACCTTGGTGCTGACTTATTTTGCTATTTTATTATTTATGTAAAACATTATTAGACACTAACCTCAACCATACGTATTCGTAGTTCCGGACTTTCGCGGACATATGGGACTAGTGTCAATATAGCGTTGAATGTGGATGTATCAAGTTTAAGCTCTTTCGACAATGCTTCCTCGTAAAGCTGCATCGCCTTCTCCGCCTAATCAGTTTAGATTCAAATTAAAAATCAGTTCGTGACTTCAAATACTTAAAAATTACCTGATAACACTACTCTACAAATTAAAATCTTCTTGCAAAACGAGTTCAGTTCAGTTTTTTCATAAAAGAGTTTTATAGCCAATCTTATAGCTTAGCACAAGAGACTACTTAGTGTGAAATTTTGGAGGTCAAAGGTCACCAAAACTACTTTTACAAATAAAAACTCGTTTTTTGGCGAAACAAGTTAAGTCCAGCTAGTCGTACTGATAATGTGGGCATCTTCATTTTGAAAAAAGTTGACTTTATAACTCTTATATGGACAATCGTTGTTCTTGAAAAGTTAACCCTGATGAACTTTACTCGTTGTGCCAAAAACTCTTCAAATATAACACTCATTTATCCGTCAATGCATTCGTCTTACATTGCAGTATTTTGCCCGTCCCTGAATCAATGCACAGTATGCCCTGGTATCCTGGGGTTCCATTCCCTTAAATATTTGTTCTGCCAGCCCCTGCTCTCTGAAAATGTTGTACGACAAGTTTAATTAATGCTATTACTTTGTTCAAGGGGCACAGTTCGTCATTATTTACTGCATATTAACTTACTTCCACGTGTTTTTCATTCTATCTCGGCTGACCATGGCTGACTTATACCAATGTTCTTCAAGCAGTTCTTCATCAACAGGCTCATCTTCGTTGTAAAATGACAAAATTTCTAGTAACGACTGTTTAGCGTCAAGACTAATTTCTGCAATAAAATTCAAGCATAAAAATCAGACTGACCAACAGTATGCCCCAGACAAAACGCAGTAGATACTTAAAAAGAATTACAGATTTAATTTACATTACGATTAAATACATTATAAACATAAATTATCAACACCTTTTCCTTCGTCCTGTAAAACTTGGTATGCTTTAACTGCTTCTACAAGAAGCCCAAGATTTATGAACGATTGAACCGTAGATTCTGTTATCTCCGAAGCATCTTCTATTGTAGGATCAGGGAAGAAGGACTGCAATAAAGTAATTTTATTTTAGATATTATGTTGCGGAAATCTCGATACAATCGAACCACACAAGTAAGAGCTCAGATTGCATTTTAGGTATTGTCAAAGTAGATCTGCCTTAACTAAATCGTGTGAAAATAAAATTCCTGCTTCAACATTACTAATTAAAAAAATTAATGGATTTTAAGTGCATTTTAAGAATCTACCATCACGGGTGGGTCGGAATTCTTGTGATAATACAGATCCGGATGCTGTTGACGAACCCATTTGGCTGCTTTACGCCCCGATTCTTTGGACAAGGCAAAACTCCGCTTTGTTCCATTAGACATCGGGATCAAATAAGGATCATCATGAAACTTATAATTTGGTGCAGTGTAGTCTCTCCCCACCGTACTACCTAAAGCCTACAAACAACAGAAGCACTCAATATAAAATCAAATTTCCATAAAATGCCCATGACAGGAAGTATTCACAATTTTAATTGCATCCGAGGACATCCGAGGAGACTCGATTAGTTAAAAACAACAAACAAACGTAGCCTGTTACAACGTTACAAGAAGATATGTAAACTACAGTGGTAACATGTCAGATGTCAACTACATATCTCATCACCTTTAATATATCAGTTGGCTCCCTTTCTATCCTAACGGGAATACTAATGGGTTTCAGAGCCGTCCTAGATTCTTTTTGATTTGGAGCAGTATTCGCTTGCTGGAACTGCCGTCCTTCTTCCGACGCATTGCTATGTACATGTTGTATACTAACACTTGAAATTGCGGCTAGATTCTTCTTTCTAAAAAACAAACACGCAAAATACATTTAAGATTTGAAAGAGTAGCCACTTAGCCAGTGTAAAGTAAAAATTCAATTAGTAGAAGCTAACTACAGGCTTCAACCTCCTTTAAAGTCATTTATATAAAATTCAAAACACAAAAAATATCCAATATTAAAAATATCTATAACTTACAGTATGTAGCGAGACTGTCGGAGAGAGATTAAGATGCATTTATCCATTTTGAGGGAAATGCTGGTTACGGAAGACGTTCAAATAGATATACGAAATCGGAAGCGTAATGACAAAATTAAAATGAAATAATTCTGAATAAATAATATTACAAAAGAACTGCCATTTGAAATCTTTGAACTGTATAACAAGTATTAGTCTAATACAGTCAAAAATAGCATTCTAAGTCGTAATTTACTTAATTACAATTAATTTTCCTACTTAGGATTGAAGCTTAGCTGTTCGTTGAGTATAATAACTTCTTTAACTCACTATAGTCCGTCAGTAAGTCGGTTTGGAGTTTTAAAAAAAGTTGAGGGATTGCATGCAAAGCTGCCCCAAAGTTTAGCTAGTCAAGTCAAGTCTAGTCAAGCAAAATTTTGTTACTAGGCTAGTCTAGTCTAGTCAAGTCATTACTAAAAACTGACTGCCTAGTCTAGTCTAGTCACATGTATGTATTGGTATAGGAGGGCGATGAGCTAGTCTAGTCTAGTCAATTTACAAAAATCGACTAGTCAAGTCAAGTCTAGTCAATCCTAGTCTAGTCACGACTTTTTGACTAGACTAGCGCAGCACTGATTGCATGGCAAAGGAAAGTGTTTGATTTTGGAGGCGCGAGGTCGGCTCAATGCTTATGTACAGCATGTGACATTCCTATTCGCACATGCTTTGAATCTCATTTCATTTCACTCGCACTCTGCTCGGTTCGGCTCTCTTCTGTTCTGTTGGGGTTGAATAACCCAACAAAAACAAAACGTGCAAAAACAAAGAAATTTTTAATTGGACCATTTTTTAAAAAAAAATCAATCTGTTCTGTACAGCAGTCTTGTCAATTGCTTGTCTTAGAAGACCATCCCCGAGTTTTGTATGCAAAGTGAACGTATAGACTTTAAGTTCCCTTAAAATGACAAGTAACAATGTTCAGTTGACGAATTTATTAAAAAATGGTGTGACTGTGGTCCCTAACCCTCGTGCCAAAATTGACAAGGACGATGATGATAATAATGATCAGCCGCCCCCGGAGCAGAAAGTTAACCCACCGACACAAAACATTAATAGGATCGATTTAAAAACAGGTATGAAAAAATATACCTAATTCCTATTTACTATAATTTACTTAATTACTCTGTATTCTGTGTATGCTGTGGTTAAAATATTTGTATTGTCAGCTGAGAGTGTGCCACATATTTTTATTGTACAATATTATATAGGTAATAAGACCTTTGGAGCTTCAGGGGAAATTATATTTGTTAAGTTGCATACTGTTACTGTTATGGTAGACTTGAAGATAAAGAATAGGTAGATTGTAAACTTTAATGGAACTTATATAGAAAGATTTATTGGCCGTTGAATTTGAATATCGACATTTCTTGTATATAGAATGTATGATTATGCCTTATTATTTTGTGTAATATGTACCTCTTTGTGTGTAACCAGATTCAGTAAAAGGAAAAACGATTACTTGCGTAGAATGTTAACCGTTCAACAAGTTCAACGCAGTGGTTAACAAATCACCAATAGTATGATCACCAGTAACATCCTCATGACTGCAGAGGCATTATTTCATTTAATTATAAGCAAGTAGGTAATTAATATTTTTACAAAATCCTTTTTTCAGTAGGAACCCTAACACAGTAGCAAGCACACTTGAGCTTGACTGAATAATGACAGTTGACAAAGGGACAGTTTAAAACGAAAGGGTTTTTCTAGCTTCTTTATTAAGGAACAAATTCGTGAGTAAGGCTCCAACAGTCCAACCATGGGATATTCAAAAAAACTATTTTTAAATACAAGTGTTGAGTGCTGAAACTTGTTGTATATAAGTGAAAGAGCGGAGGATGTAATTTCAAAAGGTATTTTTGTCTAGTATGTATGTACTGAGCGATTGAGGGGTGCTGTGCATTTAGATGTTATATAGCGTAAGGTCAGTATTTCAATTTAGTTTGAACTGAACGCATTATCAAAGCGATGTAAGTACGTGGGTAGTTTAGAAATGGTTTACTTTTGTAGGCAGTAATATTCAAGAAAGAGGAGCTCATAAAAATCCCCCGCAGTGTAAGAAAATTGTCCTTCAGTTATACTACAATTTTTCTATACTCGTATGATGTTTTTATAACGCAATTATATGTGTGCACTGGACTATTTATAAGCTTTACACAGTGTATTTATTCCTGTAAGCAACAAAGTTTGTACTCTGGAAGAAGTATTTTATGTAGGAATTTGTGAATACCGAATTTATGAAAGGGGTGAATAAAATTGTGTAACTACAGCTGTACCTCCTACGTTCGACACCATCATGGGTTGTACTATTATATTTAAATCAAAATTCCAGGAAAGTATACGCAGGTAGTTTCTTCATAATCATGGTTCGATTAAAACCACTATTATAAGGCCACGTACCTAACCATCTGGTTTTAAGCGGCTTAAATAGCTTAAAATGGCTAAAAGGGTTTAAATTACATCTTTATTATATTAAGGAGCAGACACATTATACGTAATATAATGAGTATGTAGACGTGATAAAATCACAGAAACAAAATATTAATCGCAATAATTGACTATATTATGAGTAAGAAACTATACAGTAAACCAAACAGGGGTGCTAATTCTAATTTGAATTTCATTTCGTATTTTAAAAAATTAGTGCACAGGTAATCCAAAGCAGACTCAGAACTTTAAATAATTTAAGTCATTTTAAGCCGCTCACAATAATTTACGCCGGTTTAAACCTTTTGAGCCACATGCAACACCACCGGTTTAAAGAGTTTAAACCAATTTAAAACCAGTCATGGTTTAAACCAACGCACGTACATGTACGTCAAACCCTGGTATTCATGAGGATTTGCTCTAGTCTTGATCCTATTAGGTAGGTGGGTACTTCCAAACATGGGAAAGAGCATTCTCAGCAAGCTATTAATAATGTTGTAGGATGTTTTTAAGAATGAAATGTAAAAAAATCCAATTCCAAATCTCACCTGGAATTTGCCATCTACAAGGGAAAAATATCACGCGCTGTCAGATCTCCAGCATAATAATCTATGTTATTGTTGCCTGCTGACAAGTAAGCCTCACGAAGTGCCCTATCCCGATTCAAACGAAATTTTTTCTGGTGATAGACATTAGCCCCACTAGCACTAGTAACTATAAAGTTGGTGCCACTTTTTG
>JAQFZC010003041.1:0-20318 GCA_034695205.1 Dicyrtoma fusca
TGTGCTATAACATGATTGCGCGACTTTTCTGGTTTGGGCTGTAGATGGGGGGGCAAAGGTTATGTGCCACCCTGTAGTATAGCTACTATGCTATGTAAGTTATGAACAAAATGATTTTTAAAACGTTTTGTCTAATTGTAAACAGAATCTTTTTGGTAGAATCAAAAGCGTCGTTACAGGTAGCAATAATGTGCGCCTAATAATTAATTATAGTAATAATTTTGAATTTAGTTGTTTTACGCATAATGTCGTTACCTTCAAGCAATACTATTGCTTAATACTATAAGTTACACATTTTAAGCTAGTTAGTATTAAAAAACATTATAAAGGCTTGGTTTATATTTTTGTAGAAAAAATGAAGCCTTTCCAATTATTGCAAGTCATAGTTAACAAGTCTATAAAGATCCTGCAATATTGTTCATATGTTCGTTTAATTAAATAAAAAAATAGTAGCCTACACTACACATATTTCTCTGAAATTCACATTTTACAATTTCTATTCCAACTTGAATTGTAAAATTAATTACAGTGCTATTACAATAAAAACTGGTAAAAAGTTTCTTTCATACTACTATTGAAAAATGTCATAACTCTTTCAAGAGCTTAAAACATGAATTGGTGCTCTTTAAAAATCATAAACAATAAGTAATTTTGGGCATTTTCAAGTGTAGAATGTAGTTTTACACTAATTTAACAGCTTTCAAAAAAGGATTTGCACGTTTTAAAAATTGTTAAAAGTTGTGGACTTTTTGAAAAACGTTAAAAAGTTTTTTTAAACTTCTTGGAAACAAGTGACCAAGTAGTTTTGTTATTAAGGATAATCGTAAAATACAATGGGATATAAATTGAATTGTAATGTAATTGAAAAAAACAATATGAAGATGTAATGATGGTTGGAAATGTGTAGGTAGGCAATTTAGAATTTACAGATAACATTATAAACCGTTTTTATGAAAGACTTCAGCATAGTTTATGATTTTATGACCTCATTAAAATCTATATAAAAATATTAAAATAAACGAATTAAAGAGGATGGAATCTTGGGAAACATTGCGACCGAATCAAACTCTTAGCAAATGTTCTTGCAGTGCTGCCCAAAATTTTCGCTAGTCTAGTCAAGTCTATTCACGTCCGGAACCAAATGCAGCTAGTCTAGTCAAATCACACTGTTTTCGTGGCCTGCCTAGTCTAGTCTAGTCAAGAACAAAATCTACCCTAGTCAAGTCTAGTCTAGTCAACTAGTCAGCAATCCCTTAACATGGAAGAATCGTGGCTAGTCTAGTCTAGTCTAGTAATTTTTTTCTGCACCTCTTGCTAGTCTAGTCTAGTCAAGTCACAAGTTTTGAAAGAGTCAGCTAGTCTAGTCTAGTCAAGTCAGGCGGGCTGACAAAGCCGAAAAAGTCTAGTCGAGTCATAGTCATTTAGTCAAGATAGACTAGACTAGGACAGAACTGTTTTTTTTTATTTTTTCAAAGTCCTTTGATTTTGATTGACATAAAGGTTTAAAAAAGAGCGCCAGAGACTGGTCTCCAGTTCAGTTCTCCAGGCACTGGAGAGTCTCTACTGGAGATGCTGATTCCGAGCCAACAAGAAGACCCCTTGGAATTGGGCGGGAAACAAAATTTAATGCTCAACGGCTCAAAGGCAACGGCAGCAGTTTCCTTCAGTTCAGTCAGTTTCCAGAGTTCTTCTTCTGCAGAGTGAATGCACATTTGACATTAGTTGTTAGTAGCTAGTAAGTGGAATCAATTCATTTCCCTGCAGAATTCGGTAATTCCAAATAAATAATTGATAAGTTTACTTCCTGTGCTTTTCCATAAAACACCCATAAAATGCAATTTATTTATTTACGTGGAGGTGAGCATCAACGTGCGTTGGATACAATCAGCATACTTTTTTCCCTATAGAATGAAAGACAGTAATTATTTCTTATTCAGAGTACTAAAATTTGACTAAAGTTTCAATTGTCATCATGTGTAAAGATTTGAACAAAAAACAAAAACAGTTTATCCCGGAACTCCTGAGTCTACACAAAGTAACCCATCAAGTTGAAATCAAAATTCAAAAATTAAAACTAAAATTCCCGTTCAAAACTAAGGAGCACATCTATTTTTGCCACCAGTGTACCTACAGTTCAAAGAGTTGCAGCACCTTTCAACGGCATCTGAGAACGATCCATAAGAACTACAGTGTCCTACATCAGTGTCTTTACGATAAGTGCGATTTTAAAACAGACACCCTCAAAAAATTTAAAGTTCATTTAATCGTCGTTCACAATGAGCTTGACCATGAGTGTCCGATTTGCAAAAAAAGATTCGCTTTCCTGAATATTCTCAACCAACATGTGTTTCACAAGCATTCCGAAGGGAAGAAATTGGCTTGTTCATGGCTCAATTGTAAATTTAAATGTCGTTTTCCCGGAGATCTGAAGATCCACGTGAGGACCCACACGGGTGAAAAGCCGTACGAGTGCACTGTCTGCAAAATAAAATTTAACCAAAAATGCAATTTAAACACCCACACAAAAGTCTACCACCTGAATCAACCGAGAGAGAAAAAGTTTCAGTGTGGGCTGTGCTCTAGATCCTTTTACGCGCCATCTAGTTTGGAAATCCATGTCCGGTCTCATACGGGCGAGAAACCGTTCAAGTGTACGCTTTGCAGTTATTCCGCTGCAAGTTCTGGACTCCTAAAAGGTCACAGTTTGACCCATAGGGGTCAGAAACCTTTTAGCTGCAGGATTTGTCCCTATAAGTGTGCTAAACAAGTGTACCTAACCAGGCATTTGAGAATCCATACGGGGGAAAAGCCATTCAAATGTAAATTTTGTAACTACTCCAGCACGGAGGGTGGACCCTTAAAAACACACATTAGAACCCACACTGGGGAAAGACCCTACTCCTGCTCACAGTGCAAGCGCTGCTTTATCAATTCTTCAAATTATAAAAATCATAAGTGCCATGCAAAAGTTAAAACACCATTCATCATTTAAGTGCAACCGATGTGAATGTTCTGGGACGACAAAACTGAAAACGCACAACATTGTTAAAAGATTGTGACTAAACAACGATAGTTTACGAACTCGTTTTATATGTACGTATTATTCATATAGACATAAATGATGGTGTTATGCAATTCCTATTGATTATTAATTCCGTACATAAAATATTTTAAGTTTTAGCAAATAAGAAAATTTATCTGAATGTTAAACTTGCCATTTTTATATTTATTATTATTATTTAATTTTCATTGTTACCACTCACCACTGTGGCCAGGCTACAAGAATTCCCTTGGCGTTTATGCTCATTCGGTATTATTGAGTGGAATAACTGATTGGATGTATCACTAATTACTAGATAATTTTATTAAATGCAAATAATTATTTGTGAACAGAGGCTATAATTAAGTACCTACTTATTTTTATTATTATTTCCGAAGGCAGTGTTGTGTTTATGTGTATAAGCATACTTAACATTATGCATTTACCGAAAAAACAGTGCTTATTGTAAGGTAAAACGAGTCCATGCAGGCGTACCATATTCATAAACATGTATTGGACAGTAAAGCGTCTTTTTTCAATTTTCAATGTGTATAGGTAAATTAAGTGAAATAAATTAGATACACTTTGATGTTGACGTAAATATTTATTATTATGCACATACCTGTCTAAAATCCAAATGCTAAATAAAATTGTGTTCTGTAAACTCTAATGTTAACAAAAGTGAATAAAAAACACACATTTACATTTTAAAACCATAAAAGCAATATGTATACCGTTTCGAATATGGTTTTTTTTACTACATTTCTCACATTTTCTGACTTTGACGTTCAAAAACTATAGCTTGAATTGAACGATCGGATTTTTTTTCTTGGATTGACAAGGTTTTAAGCTAGTGCTTATTTTAGATTAGTTACTTTTAGTGCATACAAATATTGTAAGTACGTTTTACCAAACCTTTTTTAACCAAGCATTGCCTTACATATTTTAAGTAGGTGATACTATGAATGCATGAATTCCTTTCTTTATGATTCGCTGACCAAGGATTAAGGATTAAGTGTCCCAATATAAATACCAAAACATTTTTCTCAAAAAACGTCTTGCCTGGGCCTCTCTTTGTGATGTTCAACAATCCCTAACTGCAAAACAATTGCAGATTCCCAGTAATTTGAATTCTTTCAGATACAAAATCTTCCATTTCACTACGTTTAGTAATGATTTAAACTATAGTAGGCAGTACAGTGAAGAACATACAATAAGGTAGGTAGGCAGTCTGACGTTTAAAAGCTCAGATTTAAGACGGACTGGGTAATAGGCAGATACGTGAATGCTATTCAAAGCAAGGTTTTATTTCCAGTCAGTGAATAGCAGCCGACCAAGTAACATCAAATGAGACTTGGTCGGCCTTGCTGAATTACAGATTGATTAAGTACTACAACTAAAACACTCGGGTTTTTTTTTCAACAGTTGCTACAGTGTGGAAGTATTATTGTAGAATTCAACAACCAATTTCATAATTTAAAAAAAAATCTCTAACGCTATTATAAGTACTTTTATACAATTTTATTCTCAATAATTTATCCAAGATTGTCTGCTATTTCTTTGCCGGGTTTGCGGGCTTCTTTGACCGCTGAAAATCCAACGTAAAAGGTAACAAACGATTTAATAATTTAACGCATTTTCATTTTAGTGTTGTACATTGTGCAAATTATATACATAATACATCACGTACCTCTTGGAATATAAATGCCAAAAAATATCGTATTATGTTTGTATTCCAGTTATAGTAACCTTTAGTTAAGTAGATTTTACTTAAATCTTAGGGAGCTAGCACAAATTACGTTACCGTTTCCATATTTTGATCACTCCATTTAAAAAAAGTAAATTAAGGTTAGTCACCACCATTATATTACAGAAACCAGTTGGTCACCGTGCGTCGTGGTTCTTTTGTCAAACCTGCTCAACTGCTTGGACCATTGCGGCGATGATTCTGCTCTCCGTCAACATTCACAATCAAAATCTAGGCCAATTGAACCTCTATCAACGGCAAACACAGTTGCGAGTACCATGCCAAACCTAACTTATTAACTGTGACACCAAATAAAAAGGTAAATAATTAGGACTAACGGATGCTTACAAAATAAATGACTAGACTAGACTAGATTAGCAAACATTTTGGGCAGCCTAGGATAGGAACTTGCTATTTGTATAAGATTACGAACGGTGAATACTGAAGAGGCTGGCGGGAGATTAAATAGCTTAGTATCAGTGCTGCCCAAAATTTTAGCTAGTCTAGTCAAGTATAGCCACGTCCAAAATCAAAGACAGCTAGTCTAGTCGAGTCAGGTCACACAGTTTTCGAGGCCTGCGTAGTCTAGTCTAGTCTAGTCACCACAAAATCTACCCTAGTCAAGTCTAGTCTAGTCACCACAAAATCTACCCTAGTCAAGTCTAGTCTAGTCAACTAGTTAGCTATCCTTTAACATGGAGAAAATCGTGGCTAGTCTAGGCTAGTCTAGTCTAGTCATTTTTTTCTGCGCCTCTTGCTAGTCTAGTCTAGTCAAGTCACAAGTTTTGAAAGAGTCAGCTAGTCGAATCTAGTCAAGGCAAACGGCCGAAAAAAGCCGAAAAGTCTAGTCAATTTAATTTGTTATATTCCAGGTGAAAAAGAACACTTCCTGTGCCTATCGGAGATCATCGCCAGAACGTTTCTTCGATCTTCAGACTACCGCCGAGAAGGAATCCTCTTTGAGCAGCCGCGGTTTATTTTAGTCCATTAATGTCCAAAATATGTGCGATATGTAATCGAATTGTCGCCAGGTTTCCCAGAAACTGTTTATTGTTTATACCCTAACGTTTGCAGCAATATAGCCAAACTGGTATACATTAAGAATCATGGCGATTAGATATTTGGTTCGTTGATTTTGCATTTTAGTAATGGAATTGTTATCAAAATATAATCCATTGGCTCTGAAGCTTATAATAAGTTTCTTGCCATCCACAAATTCTGCAATTTGTTACTTTTTAATTCCTAAAATGGATACTCTTAAACCCGTATACTCGTAAACATGCAAGCGTTAAGAATAAAATTAAGTTTTGATACCTCGAGGTTATATGCATAGTTATGGAACTAACTCAGGAATGACCTGGAATGTCCATAACGGATTTTGAAACTGACTACCACTGCGTGATAGTCTACTCGTCTACTCGTGTTAGTAACTACCAGAACCATTTTCATTCAATTGCGTTTTCACCTTTGTCAGAATTACCTCAGGTCAAATTTTTTAAAATGCACTAGAAAATTCCAACTGCCAAAATATCTAAGTGTGAGAAAACAGTGGCATTTCAGCAAGTACGACAGGTACAAATACCTGTGATTTGTTTTTTACTTTCCAGAAAAAAAATTTTAATACACGATTTTAATCATGCAATATTGTTAATTCAAAATTGTAGTCAATACATACAACAAATATTTTCGAAAAAGTGTAAATCAAGATTTCTATGGTCTAACAAAGTGTAAATACTGGTTTCGCATAGTTTAAGTTAAAGTTTAAACTAAAGCTTTGCACGGTTACAACGTACAGTCCATCGTTGTGCAAAAAAGTATGAATGGGGGCTTTGCAGGTTTTCAAAGGTGTCAGTGAGGGTTGTGCATCTTTTGAAAGAGGTTAAATTAGGGTTTTGCATCATTTAAAAACGTGTTAACCCAGCAATGTTGCTAAGAAAGTAAGGCTATCCAGTATAGCTAATATGTAAGTTTTGAACAAAAACATTTTTAAAACTTTTTGTCTAATTGTAAACAAAATCTCTTTGGTACAATTAAAAGCGTCGTCACAGGTAGCAATAATGGCCGCCTAATTATTAATTAATAGTAATAATTTTGAATTTAGTTGTTTAATACAATAAGTTAGACATTTTAAGCTAGTTTTTAAGAAACATTATAAAGGCTTGGTTTATATGTATAATTTTGTAGACAAAAAAACCTTCCTAATTATTACAAGTGATGGTTAACAAGTCTATTTAGATCCTGCAATATTGTTGATATGTTGGTTTTTCATATTTATTTATCTGACAATTTGTATTTGATTTTTTTATTGTTGCAATAAATGACATTGTTAAACGACTGTGTTTATTTTAAGTTAACGTCAAGTTTCAGGCACAATAATGGTAGGGTGAAGGCTTGCAATTGTGGTCGGCTGATTAATGTGGTCGCCCCCTTTTTCACCCAGTGTCAAATGTCAATCGAAATCTGACATATACTCAATGTGAAGTTCGGTACCCGAAGCTTCGAAACCAGGTGTGTTCAATTTCGGTTGACCGCTGACAATGGGTGAAAAAGGGAGCGACCACATTAATCAGCCGACCACAATTGCAAGCCTTCACCCTATGTTATGTATTTTAATAGTATGTTCTGTTACAATTCTATACCCATATAATATAGGTCTCTCTTTCTATAGATTGTGACAATAAGCGAACAGCGAACCACTACCACCGAGCTACTCCCTTAGGATGTTGATTCACAGCCAACTAGTAGTCCCCTTGGAATTGGGCGGGAAACAAAACTTGCTAGTTCTCAACGGCAGCAGTTTCCAGTTTCCACAGTTCTTCTTCTACAGAGTGAATGTACTATTATTATTAGTTGTTAGGAGTGAGTGGAATAAATCCATTTCCCTCCCTTTCGCTTTGGCACTGCAAAATTCGGTTATTCCAAATAAATAATTGATAAGTTTACTTCCTGTGCTTTTCCATAAAACACCCATAAAATGCAATTTATTTATTAACGTGGAGGTGAGCATCAACTTGCGTTAGATACTATGAGCAAACTTTTTCCAATTAGAAAGAAAGACAAAGTAATTATTTCTTACTCGGAGTGCTAAAATTTGGCTAAAGTTTCAATTGTAATCATCATCATGTGTAACGATTTGAACAAAAAACAAAAACAGTTTAGCCCGGAACTTCTGAGTCCACACAAAATCACCCATCAAGTTGAAATCAAAATTCAAAAATTAAAACTAAAATTCCCGTTTAAAACTAAAGAGCATGTCTATTTTTGCCGACAGTGTAAATACAATACAATGAGTAACAGCAACTTCCAACGTCATCTGAGACAAGTTCACAGGGTCTACCGCCCCCACCTCCATCGCTGTCTGTACGATAAGTGTAATTTTAAAGCAGACACCCTCACAAAATTTAAACTTCATTTGACCCAAGTTCACCATGAGCGGGATTACGAGTGTCAGATTTGTAAAAAAAAGATTTACCTTCGAGGGGGATTTCAACAAACATGTGCTCCGTGTCCATTCAGAAGAAAAGAAATTTGTTTGTTCATGGCTCAATTGTACATTCCGGTGTCATGATACTCGACATCTAACGATCCACATACGGACCCACACGGGTGAGAAGCCGTACGAGTGCAGTGTCTGCAAATTAAAATTTAGCCAAAAAGGCAATTTAGACACTCACACAAAAGTCTATCATCTCAATCAACCAAGAAAAAAAAAGTTTCAGTGTGGGCTTTGCTGTAAGTCCTTTTACACGCGTTTTCATTTGGAAATCCATGTTCGGTCTCATACGGGCGAGAAACCGTTCAAGTGTGCGCTTTGCAATTATTCCGCTTCGAGTGCTGCAAAGGTAAAGAGTCACACTTTGACCCATACGGGTCACAAACCTTTTAGTTGCATTGTGTGCCCCTATACGTGTGCTAAACATGATCAACTGACGAAGCATTTGAGAATCCATACGGTGGAAAAGCCATTCAAATGTAATTTGTGTAGCTACGCCACCACGGAGAATGGGCCCTTGAAAGTACACATTAGAACCCATACGGGGGAAAGACCCTACTCCTGTCTACAATGCAAGCGCTGCTTTATCAATTCTTCAAATTTAAAAGGGCATAAATGCCTTGCAAATAATGTAAAAAAACGATTTAAGTGCGGCCGATGTGAATATGCTGGGACGGCACGACATAATTTAGCAAATCATCTGAAAACCCACAACATTGTCAAAATATTCTGACTAAACAGCGATAGTTGATAGTGTACTAATTCATTTTATATCTATGTACAACAGTGACAGTGTATTTAATGAACGTTCCATATTTATTGTTTATTTCGTGTGGAACAAACTTTTCTTTTTTTATTTAATGCTCTTTAAGTAAACAAGGACTTTTTCGTTTTTTTGTTATGAGATCCGTAGACGATTCGTCTTTCACTATGGATACAGTAGAAGTGAGAGTAATAACAGTAATAATCATAATAATAATAATAATCAAGGAATAAGTTAAGATACGGTATCAACACCAGTACCAGTAAATCAACAACCATAAGTGAAACAGCATTTGCACATTATTGTTTATTTTACTATTTATGTATACATACCAAGTTTAGAACCAAGCCTGGAGATGGTCTATCAGTTTTGCTTATAAATCCAAAATCATGGATTTGGTTTAGTTTAAATCAACCTTTGTTAAATCAAATCGCTATTGTTCACTAAGAATATTTTAATGTATGCCCGCCACTGCACTGCAATGATTGGTACGCAAAATATTGAATGAATATGGACAAAATAATTTGATTTACCTACATGGGTGGTGCCATATGCTGACAATCTAGTTGTAAAACTCTAAAAAGTGTTTAAATCATTTCCAAAGGACACATTTAGCATAATATATTTAGATACCTAGGTTAGTAGAATTAGAATTGTTTGTATTATTTTGACAATAAATTATTATTTTTTTTGTACAGTTGTTCGTTTAAATACTATGGCTTAATTTAAATCATAATGTGTTATTCAATGAAAATAATTTAATTAAGAATTACGACACTGTGTATGTGGGGGGGGGGGGGTACGGATTGGCAGGGAAAATTTCGAATGGTTATGGCCAAAATTAATTTGATTAGTCTTTAGTCTAGTAGGTATTGTGTTTTAGGTATACATAGAAAGTGGAATTGGCTTTCAGGCCAAGGTCAGGAAAAACGAAAAGCAAATGAACACTTTTGTTTCCATAGCACGGTAAGTCCATTTTGGGGCAAGCTGAAATATTTGTTTTATAAGACACGATTTTTTGCAACGAAAACAGTAGTGGTACGTATATTTTAACTAGGTCGGCGGTCGGCCTTTAAAATCCAATTGTTATAGTTTTGGTAGTTAATAAATTATTCATAAAAGTAAATAAGAAAAAAGAAAACTAGCTGATATTTTCAAAAAAATTAAATTACATTCAACAGTACTTTCTCAATAAGAAACGTGGTTAAGAATCACTAGAAGGCATAAAAATGTATTTCTGTAATGCATGTATTGTTTCTTTCCTTCGAACTCGAAAGAGAACAATACAAAGAAGAACGCAGTTTAATTGATGTTTTATTTAATTTATTTTCTATTGTGGAGCATTCGAAGTCAGAGTTTCCCCTTAATATCAACAATTATTTGTAATTGTAAATATCGACTTTACTTTGGTTTTACAAGCTGTATTCCATAAGACACTTTTCACTATTGCATTGCATCCCGCATGTATTGGGCTGGAACTACACTGCACACGTACAAATGCAGAGACTCGTTGGTGCTGGAACTTTCCTATGTCTCTTGTACTATTTTCGACGTAGCAACATGGAAGGGGTAAAACATAAAATTTTAAATCCTTAATTTAATTTAGACAGTATAATTTAAAATTCTAGATTCAGAATCAGTCGGATTTCGTTACAAGAATGAATGATTTTTGTAGGAAGAGCAACGACGATGCCAATTTTGCCAAAATTAACCCTGAACTACTAAAGGAGTTTCAAACTAAACCAGGAGGCCGAACGACAATGATCGTAACTATGAAACAGAAACAACCAACCAATGAAGTGCTTCAAGAATTTGCAAAACGAAAATTTGCCTCCTTAGACGAAAAAGTGACCGCGAATCAAAAGCTACTCGCAGAATTTGCGGGAAAATCCCAACAAAATGTTCTGGACTTTCTAGAGAAGGAAAAGAACCAGCGTGGAGGATTTACATCCCTGTGGATGCTCAATCAAATTCACGTAATGAACGGAGATTTAAAATTAGCCCAGGATTTGTCAAAGTTTGAAGAAATCGAGAGAATCAGAAATGAAATGATATTTCAGCTTCTGTGATTTAAGAACTATGGGCCTACCATTACCAATACATTTGAATACATAGTAGCCTATGCCTATACCTACCCTTTATCCTTCCTAACGTAAGGATTACAATAATTATTACTATTACCACACAAATTTTGAAATTAATTAAAATTCTATTACACTATCCCACACTATCCCAGTTATTTTTTATTCTTAATTCTTCTATGTTGGACAAAAGTAAAAAATAAAAGTTAAGCAGTGAACACGTTGATCTACAACCAACAGGTGGTAGACGAATTGGAATTGGGAGGGAAAGAAACCCTTTTAAATTTTCTCAACAGAACCAGTTTCCAGTTATTTCTACTACAGAGTGATGAGTGCACAGTCAGTCAGTATCTCTAGGGGCAGGTGGTACTAAGTTAACTTGACTAAAACACATTTGAAACAAAACAAATCAAGATGTAATTACCTAGGTAGTTTTAGTATTTATTGTACATGTAATACATAACAGGTTTCTCGGTATAAAATATTTATTTATTTGTAAGTAATTTCTAATAAATCTGGTCAGTATAAGACAGTATTAAATTCAGAAAGAAACAAAAGTGCAATTTCTTGTTTTTGAGAACTATAAAGTTTGACTAAATATTTGTTATGGCGCCTAAAGATTTGAACAAGAAACAAATACTACAACAGTTACAGTTATGCAAAAACCTCCTCAGTCTACATAAAATAACCCGTCAAGTTCAAATCAAAATCCAAAAATTAAAACTGAAATTCCCTTTCAAACTTAAGGACCACGTCTATTTTTGTAAACACTGTAACTACAGTACAAGGAGTAACAGCAACTTTAGACGTCACCTGAGAAAAGTTCATAGGGACTACAACCCCAACCTTCATCATTGTCTGTACGATAAGTGTGATTTTAAAACAGACACCCTCACAAAATTTAAAGTTCATTTAAACGTCGTTCACAGTGAGCTGGACTACGAGTGTCAGGTTTGCAAAAAAAGGTACGCTTTCGTGGGAGAATTCAACAAGCATGTGTTCCGTGTCCATTCAGAAGAAAAGAAATTTGTTTGTTCATGGCTTAATTGTACATTCCGGTCTCATTATCCCCAAAAACTAGAAATCCACATGAGGACCCACACGGGAGAAAAGCCGTACGAGTGCACCGTCTGCAAATTAAAATTTAGCGAAAAAGGCAATTTAAACACCCACACAAAAGTCTACCACCTCAATCAACCGAGAGAGAAAAAGTTTCAGTGTATGCTGTGCTCTAAGTTCTACTACAGTCCTGCAAATTTGGAAATCCATGTTCGGTCTCATACGGGCGAGAAGTCATTCAAATGTACTCTTTGCATTTATTCCGCTGCGAGTTCTGGAGACTTAAAAGGTCACACTTTGACCCATACGGGTCACAAACCTTTTAGTTGCATTGTGTGCCCCTATAAGTGTGCTAAACATGATCAACTGACGAAGCATTTGAGAATCCATACGGGGGAAAAGCCATTTAAATGTAACTTGTGTAGCTACGCCACCACGGAGTGTGGAGCCTTAACAGCACACATTAGAATCCACACGGGGGAAAGACCGTATTCATGCTCACGGTGCAAGCGCTCGTTTATCAGTTCTTCCAATTTGAAAGTGCATAAATGCCTTGCAAACAATGTAGAAAAGCCATTTAAGTGCGACCGATGTGAATATGCTGGGACGGCACGCCATAATTTAGTAAACCATCTGAAAACCCATAACATTGTCAAAATATTCTAACTTACAATAAGCAACGCTGGTGTACGAATTAGTTTTATATGTACAATAGGTAGGAACCGTTTATTTAGTGATGGCTATTTATATAATTTGGTGCAACCTGTAATTATTTATTTATTTTCCATTCAGTAAACAATATGTCATGTTTTGTGTTTTTAAGAGTTCTGTAGACATCCGTCTTACCATACAAAATTTAATGGGACAATAGATGTTTCGATTTTTTACAGTTTTGCTGATAACTAATGGATTTTGCTAAAATTAACTTAAAATTTGATAGTACTCACTGAAAATATTTTAATAATTGCATAGGTACCCACTGTTTATCGCCACGGACTGGTACGGAAAATGTTGAATGAATCAGTATTGGTTAGATAAGGGCCGCGGTATGAAACATCAAATAATAACCAACAGTAACAAAATCAAACAGTTGACAGTGTGACACAGCGGGTAATAAATTATCATCGCAAGCACAGAAATATTTAATTCCTATGGATAGATACCACAAATAATGTCTATCTGAAAGCTGGGAAATGAATAAAAAGGATATTTACGGAATGCAATAGTTCCATAAAATTATTCAAAAATGTAAGTACCTATACAGAAAAGTCAAACTAAAATTTGAAGGCTTTGAGAGAATACAATAAACCCTAACAGTAAATATATGTATATACTATGTTTGGAAAAGTCAAAATACGATAATACAGCCTAAGACAAATATTTACTTTTACATTTTATTTATCAGAGTAAACAAAAAGGCCCTTCTACGACTAACTATTTATGATTTAAAAGGATTGTACGGAAAAAACTGCAGGACAATTTTACCGTACAACTTACTACGAAATTAAGAGAGTAAAGCTTCAAATAGAACCCGGGTCTGATGGTGATTTTTTCTAATTCCATCCCCATGGAAATCTGGGCTGTAGTAGAGTCCCTATTACAGCCCGGGTCTAAGGGCAAAGTTTTATTTATTATAACCCAGGACCCAGGGGGTTCCACTTTAAGTTTTACGGTATCCTTTTTTTTAGTGTTCTCTAATCTCTATAGTCCACTCCACAGATACAGACAACAGATAATAAGTGAAGACAAATAAAATGTATGTTGAGTTGAGTGTACAGTCAACAGTAGTGGAGACGTTGGTCTTCAGGTCTTGAACCAATACTACCAACAGGTATACAATTCACTGGTGGTGGGCGGGAATCAAAACTAGTTATAATATTTTCTCCACGTCCACGAAACAAAAAACTATTTAGTTAACTACTATCAACTATTTCTATTCAATGAGGGGTATTCAATTTTAAGTTTAATATAAGATTAATATTTCTATCAAAGCGAGATTAAATATTTAGTAACACTATCAGGTAATTGTAAGTTTTCTACAGATAGAAAGAAAAAGTACCTATACATACTATAATTTCTTTTTACAAATACTAAAGTTTGACTAATAATTGTCAATTATCAACATGTGTAAAGATTTGAACAAAAAACAAAAACAGTTTAGACCGGACCTCCTCAGTCTCCACAAAATAACCCATCAAGTTCAAATCAAAATTGAAAAATTACAAACAAAATCCCCTTTCAAACTTAAGGACCATGTGTACTTTTGCAGAGAGTGTACCTACAGTTCCAAGAGTTGCAGCAACTTTCAACGTCATCTGAGAACGATTCATAAGGACCACAGTGCCCTCCATCAGTGTCTGTACGATAAGTGTAGTTTTAAAACAGACTTCCTTTCAAAATTTAGAGTTCATTTAATCGTCGTTCACCATGAGCTGGACCACGAGTGTCAGATTTGCAAAAAGCGATTCGCTTTCCCGCATATTCTCAACCAACATGTGTTTCACAAGCATTCAGAAGGGAAGAAATTAGCTTGTTCATGGCTCAACTGTACATTCCGTTGTCATTTTCCCATTGAGCTGAAGATCCACCTGAGGACCCACACGGGTGAGAAGCCGTACGAGTGCACCCTCTGCAAGTTAAAATTTAGCCAAAAAAGCAATTTAGTCACCCACACAAAAGTCTATCACCTCAATCAACCGAGAGAGAAAAAGTTTCAGTGTGTGCTGTGCTCTAAATCCTATTACAGTCGTGCTGGTTTGGAAATTCATGTGCGGACCCACACGGGCGAGAAACCGTTCAAGTGTACGCTTTGCAATTATTCGTGTGTGAGTTCTGGAGGCTTAAAAGATCACACTTTGACCCATACGGGTCAGAAACCTTTTAACTGCAAAGTTTGTCCCTATAAATGTGCTAAAAAAGAGATGTTAACTCGGCATTTAAGAATCCATACGGGTGAAACGCCATACAAATGTAATATTTGTAACCACGCCTTCAAGCAGGGTGGACCCTTAATGTTACATATTAGAACGCACACTGGGGAAAGGCCCTTCTCCTGCTCAACGTGCAAACGCTCATTTAGCAACAAGTTCTATTGGAAAACGCATAAGTGCTATGCTAACAATGCAAGAAACCCATTTAAGTGCAGTTGATGCGACTATTGTTGGACGCCACCATTGCAATTAAGAATAATAAAATATAATTTAAAGTAATACTACAAGTTACTGTTACTACAAGTAAAATGTAAATGTTGCTCGTGAAAACATTCACTACACTGTAATTATATGTAGGTACAACAAAATTAGTATTACTGTTCGTTTTTTTTTTGTTAATTTAGCAAAAGAATATGTTTTATTTATTGTCATTGAAGTAAACAGTGCCATGTTTTATGTTTTTAAGAGTTCCGTAGACATCCGTCTTACCACAGACAATTTGAGTAGACGATAAATTAATTGATTGTTTTTTACACTTTGTCTTATAAATAGTAAGGTTAAAATTAAATCATAATTTGTTGTAATTCACTGAAAATAATTTAATTACGACTTTATGTATGCTCCCACAGGATTGGTGTGCAAAATGCGGGATAATTATATAGCCAAAATAATTGACCTTATTTAATGGGCGTGTTGACCTCTTGTCTGTCCAATTATAGTAATTAATTGTAAGTTACTTTAACCATTTCGAAAAGGCAGTTTAGCATATGTTATTTATTTTTAATTATAAAAGGCTAAACTACAACAGTTTATTTGATAAGAAAGTACACTTGCTACTACTAATTTGTCTACAAATCAATGTATCGTGCTACCAACAGAAAAAAGTGCCTGTGGAAACCTCTTCGCCCATCTCTCACATTCTCCACTGGGTACGCTCCCACCATGTCTGTAAATTGAAATAAAAAATTACATAAAATCAATTTTGCAATTGTGTACCGAAAATCGGCGTATATGTACTGGTCTAATGTATTGAATCATTTAATTTTTTACGTAGGTACTTAAGTATTGTACACAACTGGCTGCTTACTTGGCCTCGTGGTGCAATCCAAGTGGAAGTGGTCGTTGAGCTGGGATACACGTAAGGATTCCCACCGTCCACGAAATCCCCCAGTGGAAGTGCCTCACTGGCTGGAAACATTGCCAGGAAGGAAAGAAAAAGCAGAATGGAAATAATGCAGAAAGTTTTCATGTTGAAATCCCGATGTGCCCTCCTCGCTGCTGCCAGTTTCTACAAATTAATGATAAAAATATAATATTGTACTCTTGAACACATAATTTACCCACCCTATAGAACAGTAATTCTTCTACTGGTACCCTTTAAGGTCACTACAGAAAATTCCTCAGTGGTTTTTTTCGTTCACTAAAGAAAAAAATAGTCTACATTTAGTAAACATCAGTATTTTTTATCAGATTTTTGTAAAAAGATTTCAAGTTTGAGATTGTCAAAGATTTGCACTTAGTTCGTGCAGATTCGGTGCAGGTCGATTCTATCGATTTCTATCGATTTTGATAGTTAAAAAGTTGAAAGTTACAAAAGTACAAACTGCAAAGGTATGTGTTTGTGTAAAAGGGAAACTTACAGTGCAATCAAATGCAATGATGCTCTTTCTACAGCGTTATGTGCGTGCGTTTGTGCTCTTACTTGCAGTGCAGAATGGAATGCTGACAGAAGTTTGTCTTCAGTTCACTCCAGTGCAGTGCTGGGCGATCCAACCATCCAAGAGAATCCAACAACAATCCAGTTTCTAGTTCAATATATCATGCCAATCATGCGTAGACACGTTTATTATGTAATGTAGAATGAACTAGAGGATTTTACTATAATTTAATTTGATAGGTATATAATCCCTGGCTTTTGTTGGTAAACATGAAAAATGCGTAATAGTACAGTGTGTCAACAGTTCTTTCCTATATATATATGTATGTATCTACTAGTAAATATTCTGGCATTTTCCAGCACAGCAGGTTGTGTAACCTCATGTAAAGGCTTTGTAATTACATCAGTAAAAAAATGTTCAGTCACTTAAGAAGCAAAACAGTTATTGTGTATAGAAGTTGCAGCAAAAACCGTTTAGACTGTTTCACTGCGTTGGATACAATTGTACGCTATTTTGTGCTCATGATTGCTCATTTAACCTTTTCGAAACAGCAATAATTATATCTACTTTTACACCTTTTGAAAAATGTTGGTTTCTCTTTTTGACCTTTTTAAAAGGGCTAATTTCTAGTTTAGTACCTTTTTGAAACTGTTAATTTCTGGTTTTGACCTTTTTGAAACTGTTGATTTCTCTTTTTGACCTTTTTAAAAGGGCTAATTTGTAGTTAAGCACCTTTTTGAAACTGTTGATTTCTGGTTTTAACCGTTTTGAAAGGGCTAATTTCTAACTTAGGACCTTTTTAAAAGCGTTAATTTTTAGTTTTGACCTCTGTGAAAGTGTTTTGCTAGTTTGATACCTTTTAGAAAATGTCAATTCCTAATATTGCACCTTCTGAAAGTGTTAAATTGTAGATATATGAACAGTAAATAGCTTAATGGTTTACCAGTTCTTTGCGAATGGGTTAACGTCGTATATGTATATGTAATTTTACTAAGTAATTATCAATGATTTAAAAAACGTAGCCTTTCGGCTTTAAATGAATATTAAAGTATGTATTGCAGTGATAGAATTCGGACTTAATGAATTTCAATAATTATTTACTATCGGTAATACGAAGTTTGCTTTACGTCGTTTTGCCCCTTCATTAGAGATGTTTTTGTAAATACATATGTAGGTTTTAAGTTGAAGCTGACGCACGATTTCTCTCGTGTTCTCTTGTGAGAGGTGCAGGTGCAACAAACCCCGAAACAGTAACAAAAAACACGTTTTACGTGTGTACGTGAACGTAGGTATGTTAGTGTAAAGCATAATTAAAATTCCGCTGGACCAGTTTCTGTCTGTGAATCAAAAAAAAACTTGTTTCAAAGGGAGAGAGTTTGAGAGGGAAAATGCCATTCATGGGATGTTTTGGTTGCATGTCTTTAATACCCAGGGTTGAGAAGCAAAAAGAAGTTTATAAGCTATTAGCACAGGCATTCATATTTTAATTAATTTTTTAATACTAAGAGTGTACTTACAATGTTTGGTGTGTGCACAATAAATTAGAATTGAATAATAGAAATAGTATTTTTTTCATTTTTTGTGGCTTTTGCAATTACTCTTAAATTAAACTAGTAGGTAACTTAAACCTTATGAATGAAATACATAGTTTCGACAATACATATAATAATTGTCAATTTTACAACTGACCCTACGAAAAATTGTATGTAAAATCAATCATCATCACAATTGCTCACAAGCTGTAGGTAGGCGGCCGTTTCTTCCAGTTTGTTTTGTAATTCTTGCCCCATTGACTGTCCAATTCCAATGGCTGATTCATCCTGGAGCTGGATTTGTTTTCGTACACCAAGATTTGCCATCTTGAATGCATTTCGAGCAGAGTGCCAGAGGTTCTTGTCTGGGGCGGAAGGTGACATTGACATAGCTGAATTATTTGTGTCAAGTTTCTTGTCCAAGTTGCCACTTCCACCTGCAGCCTCAACCACCATAGCAACCCCACCCAAGAGTAGTAGTCCAGCTGACTTCAAGAGGGACTTGCCAAAAAAGAGATTAGCATCCGTGTAGAGCTCAGCCGTTATTTTGTCAGTCCCGATTTCCTCCAGGATACGAAAGGCGGATGAGAAGGCATTGACGGCTTCCGTAATGTGATCTTTATTTTCATTGTGGATGAGGTAGCGGTCCTTGCCTATGGTGAGAAGATCCATGAATTCCATGATGCGGGTGTCGGTGAGGACGTTCCATTCAAAGGCGGACTGGGAAGCAAAGTTGTTGGGAGCCGTCGGGTTGTACAAGCTGGAAAGTGACAGTTCCTGTATACAAAAATTACAATACTTCAAATTCAATCATTTTTTTGAATACTTCAAAAGATGCAAATCAAAGTTTTTGTACATTTTGTAAGCTTTCACACAATATTAACCTATTTGGAACTGGGAAATAAAGGAAAGAATGCTCTACAAGTATTTAATTCTATGGATTAACTGTTTCAAAAACAGTCAAAACAAGTAAATAACACTTTTTCGAAACTGTCAAAATTAGTATATGACACTTTTTCAAAAACAGTCAAAACTAGTAAACAACACTTTTTCAAAAACAGCCAAAACTAGTAAATAAAACTTTTTCAAAAACAGTCAAAACTAGTAAATAACACTTTTTCGAAACTGTCAAAATTAGTATATGACACTTTTTCAAAACAGTCAAAACTAGTAAATAACACTTTGGAAACGTCAAAAAACTATAAATTACCATTTTCAAAAGCATTTAAAGCTAAAGTATATATATGACGTTTCGAAAAGATTAAAGAACAGATCAAATCAATCTACTAAGAAAAATGGGTGCATGTATTAATGTTTTTTGTTTTATTTCTGAGCATTTCATACCAAATTGGACGTGTTTTCATTTTCGGTTTTAGATAAATAGCCATGAGCAGTTGCAGGGTCGAAAATTTCCACTTCCTTTTCCACGCATTCGTCGGTCTTTTCATTGCCGAATCCGTCGATGGCACTGGGCTTCTGATCACCGTGGTCGCTCATCTCTGAAATAATAATATTTTTGCCCTAGAAATTCAAATCAAAATTTCGAATCGAAGAATAACGTCAAATAAAATTATAATGTTGAATACTGTTTTTGAAAGTTGAATAGTCAGAATTGAAAGGCGGATGCCGAATTTGAATCGACTTCTAGTTGATTTTTTCTTTGAAATTGATCAAACTAACAAGTTTCGTTTCGACTACCTAATCAATCACTGCGTTCCGTGGTTTACTTAATACAGTCAAACTGTTGCCTGTCAACTGTTGCCCGTCGTCAACTACCATCTCCTATAGCCTCACGAATTCCT
This sequence comes from Dicyrtoma fusca, assembly GCA_034695205.1. Classification (NCBI taxonomy): domain Eukaryota; kingdom Metazoa; phylum Arthropoda; class Collembola; order Symphypleona; family Dicyrtomidae; genus Dicyrtoma; species Dicyrtoma fusca. The sequence goes on from JAQFZC010003041.1 coordinate 20,106, forward strand.
ATGCAGACGTAAGACAGACAAATAATGAGTTTATTTACAAGCCTCCGCAGTTTCGTCAGCCTATATTTATTTTTATTTTTATTTCTCGGCCAACCCATTCTAAACAGTTGACAGTAGTGCTATCAGTTGTCAGTAGTATGTCCTGAAGTTCAAGGGATTAACAATTTTTTAGCTTACGGGTTACTGGGTTGCAGTTACATAGTATAATAGGTA
>JAQFZC010003042.1:0-20317 GCA_034695205.1 Dicyrtoma fusca
AACGGTCAAAACTAGTAAATAACACTTTTTCAAAACGGTCAAAACTAGTAAATAACACTTTTTTAAAACGGTCAAAAGTAGTAAATAACACTTTTTCAAAACGGTCAAAAGTAGTAAATAACACTTTCAAAAGGTAAAAAAACACTAAAAATTACCGTTTTTAAATGTTCCAAACTATAAATTCCCCCTTTTCAAAAACATCCAAAACCGGTTTATTACCGTTTCGAAAAGGTTAATGCTATGCAAGTACGTATTCATTTTTTTAGAAGTGACATGGAGGCTGCCTTGACACAAAGTTAAAGTTTCATTTATTATTGTACTATGCGTATTAAACTTCGATAGCGTCAGATAAATAGTGATCGTCATACTAAATTCAAAACTTTTGAATTTCTAAACAACTTTTAAAAATTTATATGTGAGTAATATTTTGTAATCCGTAAAACTAGAAGATAGACAGTAATGAAATCCTTACCCTACCTACCGCACATGATCCCATCACCGTGAAACCATAACCATAGCCATAACCATCACCCCTTTTAACCTAAGCCTAATTGTGAAATTGAGCATCAACTTCCACTTGAAATTAAAGTGAACATCCCCTACAAAAGAGGAACCATCATCATTTAAATTCTTGAGAGACACTTGACGACGAAAACGACGTCGACTCACCACTCTACATACTTTTAGTCACACCGTCACACACACACAACCCATCCCACGTTCCCTTGTTTTTAAGAATTGAGACACAGAAAGAATTGAGAGTCACATGAATGGAATGAAACAACTGGGAAAATATAGAGGCAGCGCGAGAAAAACTCACAGAAAAAGCACACAAGGAATGTCTTTTCCTTTAGGTAACTATGTTCCGTTTTTTTTCTTCCTTCAAGTCGTTGGAAATTTCTTCATTCATAATATATCCCATCTGCATCTGCTCAATGTGTATTTATTTATAAATATTTTTATACCTACCACATTGATAACAGAGCAAAGGAGAGACAAGACAGTAAAACAGAAGCTCAGCTGAATTGTCTGCAAGGCAAAGGAAACAAGGCAAGACAGGGCAACGGGTTCGTCTGAATCACTAACAACTTATCACTATCATTTCATTTCAAGGAACTTTGAAAAAATTAGGCACAGCTCACTCAGTCTACATGTGTTTGTATTACTATCAACTATTGTTAGCATTTTAGCTGTAGCCTGTAGCTCCTATCGTGGAGGGAATGTATGCCTATGGAATTATTTGATTTATTATTAGTTAAGGAGTACAAGTGGAGCAAATCAAAGCACACACAACTGACAACAAGTCAAAGGATATAGCACAGTTGTATATATGTATATACATAGCTACGGAACACATCCTCAATTTTGTCATCTTTTTTTGTCTTTATATCCGGTCCTAATGGTATGGCATAGCCTGGCCCGGCCGCCTGCTAAGAAATTCATCATTTCATCAAACAAATGTTTTTTATCCAATTTTCGACTCCATACAAGATCCTACAACGCAGTAAGAATATTGAAAACATGGCCATGATGGTATGTCAAAGGAGGGGGAAATATATATTTGTGTGTGTCATGTGAAACTTCATTAACATTCCTCTATTCTATTCTATAGCTAGAGATCTAAGGGGCTTTGCATGTATGACAGCAATCGTTTTAAGTTAGAAAAAACAAAATATTTCTGTTTGTTCTCTCGAAAAATGACCAGCCTTGCAAAGTGTAAAACCCTGTATTTTCTAATTTTCTTAAAAATAAAAAATTTGCTCACAAAACTTTGATATTTACACATTTTAACCTTTTCGAAACGGTACTATATCTAGTTTTATACATTTTTGAAAGTGTTGATTTCTTGGTTTGACCTTTTTGAAAGTGTTAATTTTTTGTTTGCACCTGTTTTGAAAGTCTTAGTTACTGGTTTTGAATGCTTTTGAAAATGTTATTTCTAGTTTTGACCGTTTTGAAACAGTTAATTTATAGAAAAAGCACTTTTGTAAAGATTTCTTTCCCAAGTTTCTCAGTTACGAATAGGTAGGTTAAAAAGGGAAACTACTATATAGTGTTGAACTATATAGCACAGTGAATTTATTTACACTTCAATGAGGTAATAATTAAAACGATCCCAGTCCAACAAATGTGAGTAGTATGTAAAACAGCGTCTGACTGGAACTGCATGCTACATTGACTAATTTTGATTTTTTGCTTCTCTCTCTCTCTCTCAGTATTTTCACGGCCAAAACACAAATCAAGGGAAGCCAGACCACAGCAGAGAACGATGGAGTAGAATCAGAATTAATGCGCGTAGATCGTCTACGGCCCGCAATGCATGACTTACGGAGAATGAGTTATGACTTACTTGTTAGGCCCATGGCCATTCATTATTATTTAGTATTATTATGATTTGACTAATTTGCGATGGCAAACATTATGACAAATACAAATACAAAATACAAACCAAAGCTATACTGTACATTGAAGCTAAACCTACTTTCTCAATTCTGACATCCCCATGCTTCCTTTCTCACAAAGGAAGCAAAGGAGGAACGACAAACTACATACATTTGTACAAACGAGAAACACCAAAGTACCTATAGTAATTATAAGTGTACGCTTAAGTCAATATGTACCCAGGATTAGAAATATCACTTAAGACAACTAGACTCGCTCTTAAGTGCCTCAAGACGTCAAGTGCACTCACAATTAGTAGTATGTACATACGCAGGTACGCACTATCGACGAAAGTCGAAGATACCTGCGCTGCATTTGCATTTGGTGGTACATGTACTCAAAGTGTACAGTAAAAAAAAAAGAAAAAGAAAGATTGATTGCGAGAAACCTTAAACCCACATGATTTTGTCCTAAAATAAGGGCCTTGCAAAAACAACGTCAACGAACAAGTTGCAAATATATTGTTTTGACTTTCTTCCTTCTTAAATTTTATAAAAAGGTGAACAAGACCATTTAGCAATGAGTTTTTCTTTTAAACCATTTGTAACTTGCAAACCATGAAGTTGTTTACTGCTTATATCTACCGCAATTTAACATTTTCAAAAGAGTCAAAATTAGAAATTAATGTTTTCCAAAAGGTTCTAAACTAGAAATTAAAACTTTCAAAAAGGTCAAAACTAAAAAACAACATTTTCCAAAAGGTTCTAAGCTAAAAATTAACACTTTCAAAAAAGTCAAAACTAAATATCAAGTTTCCAAAAGGCTCTAAGCTAAAAATTAACACTTTCAAAAAGGTCAAAACTAAAAATCAACAGTTTCCAAAAGGTTCTAAACTATAAATTAACACTTTCAAAAAGGTCAAAACTAAAAATTAACAGTTTCCGAAAGGTTCTAAACCAGTAATATTGCTCTTTCGAAAAGGTTACAAAAATTTTGGACTTCATATTTGACCGGTTCCTGACTGCCTATCAGTACGCCGATGCGATGGTGTGAGCACTTAAGTGGTTTTTACGCCTACGTACACTACACACATGCAGTTATCTTGGATATCTTCAATAATCTTCAGATATCATTTTTAAAGGTACATATGTGTAGGACCCTGCATCATTATAACATATCTCTGCTTAAAATAGATAGCACTTCGAGCTGGAATACAAATAATAGCTCATCGTACTGCTTTCCGTTTCCATGTGTAGTAAAATTCATTGAGAAAATCGAGGCTAACAATTTCGACGTACTAGAGCCTTAGCACATAGTAATTTCATTGATGATTCTCGTTTCGTGAATGCTGCTACAGAATCAGAACGAGGGCCCAGAGTCATTATCATTATCGGTAGAAGTCGATAGGGCTCTATTTTCTATAATTGCGCGTCTGTTTCTGTACATACCTACATACATCTAAGGAAGCAATTATATTTGTATTACTGTACAATTGTATTTATAAAGGGGATCCAGTTTCTAGGACAAGTTTTCCTCTTTTCAGTTTTTAGCTCCAGACTCCAGACTTCCAGCCAGACAAACAGAAGCCTTTCAGTTGATTGTAGGTTACTACACTTGTATAGACACACACTTATGTACGTCTATAGAACGAAGGGAAGGAATATTATAATGCCATCAACTAACGATTTGGTTCATTTTGAACTTGGAAAAGTCAAAGACTGGTCCATGGCTACATACATGTATCTGTACAGCATTACTTCTAATCGTAATCGTATGCTTAAGCTATGTAAGCTTTCGAAAAGTAATTACCTTTATCTAACGTACCTACCTAAGTAAGTTGTACTCAAATGGTTTAAGGTGGAGAGACACAAACTATTACAAGCTCTCATCATAGAGGAAAGTCAAACGTAAACTGTGTAAGTAAAATAATATACGACTTTTGTGTACTATATGTATACACATAGGTAGTACACTTTTACCATTTACACACTATCTTCTGACTAATCTTCGTATTGGATTCGTTTCCCTTTTAAACTTTGAAAAGTTTATACTCCTTTTTGCCACACTGCTCTGTTTACCTTTTGACTCTGTCTACATTTACATGTGTAGACATACGAACGCCAAACATAATATTTAAAATTTGTGTAAAGCAAACTTCCTTGGAGATTTTCACTGAGATGTGAGGTGATGTATGGCGTGGCGTGGTGTGGTGTGGAACCAAAGAAGATCGAGAGAAAAAAGGACAGCATGCAGACTAGAGATACTTCAAAGTTTCTGAAGACTGTTTATAAAACATAGGTAATAGCACGGCTCACTCAAATCCCATAGAAATGGAAATGGGTATTTCCACATCCATTCACAAAATTTACAAAGTTGAAAGCTCCAAGTAAACCCATTTCAGAGTCAACTCAAAACTCAACTCACTAACTGACTCAATGGTCTGAAAAAGTGATTTTTTTTGTAATGGTGGTGCTGGTGGTGGTACTGGTTCCGAGGCGATGCGATGGTGAGTCAAAGAGTCAAAGATTATCAGCATCGCTCTATAATTACCTACTTTACTTCTGCCCCTCAATAGCTATATAGCAGTAAGGTAATTATATAGCTTCACATTTTAATTTTATATCCAATATTCTGCACTTTTGCTGAGAAAGGCAGATTAGTACGTTCTGCAGTTCTAAAGGACATATAGCTACTGAAACTGCAAAATGTTTAAAATATATCTCTTTTGAATCGTTCAAAAAGTTGCAAAGTGTCCCTCTGAGCATTTAAAAAAAATAGCAAAATGTTTTACTTAACCTTTTCAAAACGGAAATGCCTAGAGTGACATAGTTTGAAAATAATAATAAATTACTAGTCTTGAACTTTTTGAAAATTTTAATCGCTGCTAGTTTTTTACCGCTTTGAACTGTCAATTACCTACTATGTTTGACTGTTTGAAAATGTTAATACTTCTAGTTTTGAAACTTTTTGAAAAGGTAAGTTCGTAGTTTTGACATTTTTTGAAAATGTGTATTATTAGTTTTTGGACTTTTTTGAAATGTCAATTATACCTACCATGTTTGACTTTTTGAAAATGTTCATTCCTAGGTTTTTTACTTTTTTAAAACGTTAATTTATAATGTGAACACTTTTTCTCAAACAATGCTTTCAAGCTTTTGCCCGTTTCGAATATGTTAATAGCTACATAGGTACAAACAGTTCAAAACGTAGATAAACTTTGCTTCTTTAGCCAAGCTATCTACTGCGACCACTTCTACTACTCCTATAGGGTAATAATGCTATTTGCACTTTTTTTCGCAGCGAAGAATGAAGAATCAGAAGGATGATACGATAAATATGCATCTGTGTACCTATATGTATAGAATCACACATCTGTTTTGAGTTCCTTCGTCTGACGACGACCAAACAAACGGAGAATGTGTTCCATTCACAAAAATGAGTCATTGCAGTAGCAAGCAATTCCCCTATTAAGTCTACTATATGCATACTGCAGATACAAAGTGCATGCCTACGCTAAAGAAAATAATAGCCGAACGACTTGGCTTAATGTGTTTGCACTTCTTGCGTGCAATAGTTTATACCTAATGTTCTTCCACTGGCAAAGAAATAATCTAAATAAGACATCTATATGCGTTTGTTACAATACAAAATTTAAAATTATAAACTTGTGAGCTATGTATTGCAGCAAATTGAAATCCGGAACCGAATCGGGTACCAAACGGACCGACCCACCGACCGAGCCATACGTTACCAAGCCGAGGTCAAGTGTTGAAGATCTTTCACTAAGATTAAGAAAAAATTTGTGCGCTGTACAGATAGTTTGTTTAGAGAGACATTAAGCGCACAATTAGAGGTAAGGAGATATTCTATAAATTACGATAGAAATTATGATTCTGGCAAAACTTTTAGGCATGCCGCCTTTACTGAGTGAGCTCCCAACTCCCAATGCAGGGCTTCTTAGGATTAGTTTAGACATTTTGGTTTTCTTTTCAAGGAATAGTAGACGTCGATGCGGGTTTTACTGTCCGTCCTGTCAAATGCTCATATAACCTTCTTACTTATTTATACCTGCTCAATGTAATGCAAATTGTAAAACTGTTCCGTCCACCACATAAATAAATAAATACCTGTACAGTTTAAAGTGAATGAAATGTCGGGATTCTGAATAACCATCTTCCATTCATTGAGTAAACAGACACATGAAAGAAAAATTCGTTTACAATCGGCAGTCTCCTCTCAAATGGCTCAAGTGACTCAAGGTAGTGTATAGTGTATTGGAAAATAAGGAGATGTTCTAAGAAGCCCTATTTTATAGCGTTCAAGTACCCAGCAGGTAATTAGGGGCGTACTTACTTGCCTATGTATACCTAAAATCAAAATTATACCACCACAGTCGACCTTGGTATTTACAATTTACGCCAGGTAAGCCAAGTACCTACATACCTAGTTGTAAAATATAATACATATAATATACGAACAATAAGCTAAATAGCGAAGTAATGAACCGAATACAAAATTTTATATGATGCATAATATATTTAAATAGGTAGCTATATAAATAAGTCATTGCTATATGAGATTTGAGACTCTAGTGAAGAATGTGTAGAAGTCTCTCAAAGGTTTCTTGAGGAGCTCAAACAATAAGGTATACAATACAATCCAATACAATAATAATGATAATGCTCTTAATCTTGGGGATATCTGTACAAATACAAACATTTTTCATCCATGAATAACCACTACTGTCAATTGTCGGTTGAGCTTGCCGTGGAATGTTCAGTTCTGAATGCAACTTTAGAATAGAACCGAAACTATAAACCGAGATGAGTGATTGAAATGTGATATTTAGACAGGTTCATTTCATGACATCTTACTACTCTTTTCCTTGTTTGTACCGTCAATGCGTCTGGCGTAAGTAAAAATTGTATAGGGAATCTAAAATGCAAAAACAAAAAGACTAAAACTAACTGCAGCATCAATTTAATTTCCTATTTGATAGTGTAATTCAATTACTACCTAAATTAACTAGTTTTTCTAAAGAGTTATAGATTTTTACTAAACCAATACATAGCAAAAGTACGCAACAGAACAGTAAATATTCACAGAATAAATTCTTTAGAACCCTATAGTTTGTAAAATAATTATGGTCTTTATAAAAGTGTACAGTGCTTTTATGTGTTGGACAACCTTTACTCCACATTACTCATTAGGAAGCTGGAAAGAAGATCAAATTTCACCCTCCTCGTTGTCGCTGTCCCTCCCGTTCCGCTCCCACACATCATCAGCCATCAAATCAACCAAGAATGTACATCACCAAGCATTTCTTATATCAGTTCAAAAGACAAGAAGGCAGAGTGAAAGTCAAGTTACAATACCGTCAACCAATACTGTCAAACCTCAAAGCAATACTCTATCCCCTATAGAGTAAACTAGAGTACCTAGTTACTCTCATTTTTAATAATATTCAAATCCTTTTAGGGGTCCTTACTTATTACTATTTTAATTTGATCCTATAATGATTAATTCCTAATTTATATATAAACAATATGCCTCTGGTACGGAGCTACAACAATAAATAAATATTGCCCTTGAATCTCTGGAAGCTCACAGTATCAAATCGTAGGAAAACAAAAACGAACAAGAAAAATAAACCGGACCACAGACGAAGGGCAGCATCTATGTACGCTCACACTATAAAGCTAGCTACTATATGTATATCTGTAGGTGTCTGACATGTCTGTAGTCTGTACACTTGTCTCATCCAATATAAAAAAAATTACAAATAAAAAAGATACCCATAAAAATCTTCCTCTTCCATCTACTTCTTTAAAAATAGTGTACAGATATACATACATGCACAGTCTAGTACTTAATGCATCGTCCATACGGATTACAAGATAATTACAATGATTGTCCATATGGTTCCAAAAGGTCTTGGTTCCCTATTGCCACGACATGCTTTGCTCTGATTTAATTGCTTTAACGTCTTCAGATCGTCGTTTTCTCTGCTACTACTGGTAAGTTCCCTTTTCATGTTCACGTCTCCGAGAATTGCCTTAACTGCATGTGTTTAGCTTATTATTCGGCTCAAGTATACGGCCATGTACATATGTATATAGAGCAATTCTAGAGGGAAATGTAGCCCATAGTAAATAGTGGGTTGCTACATATGTGTGAGATAGTACTTGCCTGCCTGCTTCCCTACCAACTGAACCCTTAATACAATATAATTGGAAGTGAAGTGAAGTGATTCCCCTTCCATTTTCCCATTTCCATTCATAAAGAAAAAGTCCTTTTTCTTCTCCTTGGCCTTTACAAGCTACATGGACTATCGACATTAAAGGAACGCAAGGTTCCATCCAGCTTGTAGAAAACACACGCACACAGATACATACACAACTCTAGAAAGAAATGAATCATTCACTCACTACTACAAACTATCTATGCAAGTAGGTACCAACCTACACACCCGGTGATTCAGAGATACCTAACCTAGACACTTGTACAACTTTCTGCTCGGTTCTGCGTACTAACTAAACTACCTACTTGTACCAAATAAAAAGAAACGGGATAGTGAGAGTATACTGTATAATTACCCATGTACTTATACACAGAAGACTGAGATAGAAGTTGACTGGAACTTTTGGGCTCCGTTTGACTCTGACTGTCTCAACGCCATGACTGAGCCCTAGAAAAACAACTGTGGAACAGATTGAACTGAAGACGATGTGAGTGAGAGAGAAAAAAAAAGAAAAATTGACGGTTGAGAAATAACAAGGACTCTAAGAAGCCAGACCAAAGTCTAACCTAAAGTTAGATGGACCACAGAAAGAAAAGGAGAGAAGCGAAGTTCAAGTTAAAAAGTTGAACAAGTGTAAAAGCCCTGGCTTGGCTGTGTATTAGTATTACTATACTCAGTATAGTATACTGATATGCATCACATAAAATAATGTGATGTGATGGGTAGTGGTGGTGATGTGTAAACAAAGGAAAACCCACGCAGTCACAATTACACACACACAAACCAGAACCAGACCATCATGAATGCTTTTTATGAGAAAAGTGTTTTAAATAAAATATTCTCTAACTTTTCTCCCTTTTAGAAATCCAGGCTACCTTACGGTTAAGGTATCCATGTTGTAACCGAAGCTCACTGGGCTCTCACTACGACTACGATTATTTCTGGTGCTTGAATCTTTGAATCTTTGAAACTGGAATCAAAATCAAGGGAAGAAACCACACAAGTCCATGTCTACTGGGAAAACAACAACCTATGTAGGTACATGTGTAAATTGAGAAATATCACTTTTTCATTCAAAATTTTGTATAATTCGTAAATGTATTATGTATTTTATTGAACAGATATCCGTACATACGTTTAATCCTTATCCATACAACGATGGGAGTATGGGAGACATTCTTTTATAGGGTAGTGTTCTTTTTAAAAGATATCTAGCTTATCCTGACCTCGCACAAAGATAAGATTGAATCTGATTTCTAACAGCAGACATAACATACACCAGACCAGAGACCAGACCAGGCAATATCCATGTCTTAAAGTTCACTGAATCTCTACCGTAATCTTTCGTATACTGTCCCTGTTACTAGTACTATATAGTTTTGACTCTGGTTCTGACCACGGACAATAACATATAATATATAATGTGTTTGATACATTGTGGTTGAATTAAAAACGTAGAACAGCAGAACTAAAAATTGTAGAATTTTAACTACATACCTACCAATTTGCGTATCAACGAGTACGTGTTTGAGTCCTAACCTTGACCTTCGAAAAGTGTATCTGACTTTGTTGACTTTGTAGTAATATTTTGTATTTTAAATTCATACATTGACTTTTCATTGACATTCAAACGAGTTTTATGGCGACGAACACATGGTTTTATTTTAACTAGTTGAATTTTACACTAACAATAAGCTGCGTACTAGATCCATGAGGAGTACAGTTGTTGCAAAATTGTAACATTCAAACTGGTCTGCATTTGCATTTGAAACTAAAATAATACTCATTTATTTCGTACAAAAACAAGGTATAAATTAAAATATATAATATTACGTGTTTTATTAGAACCCGAGGTTACAGCAAGTAGACGAATAGAAGAATTAATTTCCATATGATTTATATTGTACTTTATGGATTTTCTGCACAATCTGTTGATGCTACAAAAATTGAAAATATACCTTTTATAGGCACGTGTGTTTCACACAATTAAGGAGGCGTCTTATTTCACCCTTTTGCTTGAAGCGCATTATATATATACAGTAGTACATAGTACATTAGTAGGTGCTTGCTTACTTACAAATCCCCCTGTTGTGTCTATAGTTTAGCGATTAAATTTCAAGCGTAGGTGGCAATGGCAACACAGTAGCTAATTTAATTAGGTAAACTAAATCAAAAGACGGTAATCTTCAGAAGAAACAGCAAAGTGACACAATAGTAGGTTCAATCTTTCGTGAATGGGTTTTACGAGCGAGTAATTTGATACAAAAGAGAAACAAAGACACCCAGACTTAGCAAACTGCTATATTAGAGATTGTGCCTTGGCTATCTGTATACATTTAATTAATCCACTATTTACACCTAATTAAACTGATAGACCTTATAGCATGAACATTTACATTCTTCAAGACTGAAATTTCAAACATTCCAAATGAGATCGAAATACCAACGAAATTCGATACTACATACATACTGAAAACTTGTAGATATATATACCATTACAAATTGCGTAGGCACACATTTTCCTTTATAATTTCCACTGAAGAATGCTACAACGCTGTTAATGTTTTTGCTTGGTTAATTATACGATTAATGTTGTATTTAATATTACGGTTACGATACTTACATTTGAAAGTTTAATTGCCAGTTTTTTTTAGCAATATTTATTGCTTTTTAATAAATATGAATTTAGTACAGTTTGGGACTTTTTGGAAGTAGAAAATAGGACGTGGTTCTACGTAGGTACAGCATTTCTGATTAAATCTACCACCTATGTATGTTCAATATAAATTACAGATTTCACACTCGTCTACCTACTTCAATTGATTCAGAATTATTGTAATTCAATATTCAATTGTATTGTATGCAAAATTTTAAGAAGGACTCGTCGTCAAGACACCAAAGCATAGATTGTTTGATGCTAATGTAATTTACATTTACATGCGACGTAAATTGTGATTTTATCAGGGTGTTTGGAAATCAATGAATATTTCCCTAACTAGCTGCTGTCGCTCCTTTTACTAAAAAGGATTATCTTTCATGCGTACGTACTTTAGTTCCTATTTTATTATTCAGGTGAATGGCTACATTTCTACTGAAACAGAAGTTGAGACGAGGTACCCCTCCGACTTTTTTTCTAATGTGCAGAATCCCTTTGTTCACAAATTAATGTTACATAGTTATAAAGAGTAGCCAGATTTCTACATAGAACCTACTATGTACTCCCTTATCGCTATAATATTCCAAAAGTTCAAAACACTCGGGCTTTTAGAGTGTAAATACCTACAAGTATAAATACTAATAAAATAAGAGGTAGCCAGACACACGGCTGGGCACACGGTGTCTGAAAAAGATTAATAAATAGAAATAAAATTTCATCATGTACGAATAAACAAAAATGTATCATGGTATTCATGTGATTGCTCCTTGTTAGTTATTTCCATTGATGGCTCTGGCTTTATAACATTCCAACTCGTATTCAATATTTGTATTGTCGAAGATATAAAAGTATTATCTTACATCTAAGTATACGTCATCGCCCTAACGATATCATAGTCGCTGTCGCTAATACTATCACTGGATGGTTTAACTTTTATTACTATTAGTGTCGAGCACACAGTAAGTCAGTGTCAAGATATACTACAACATGTTGGTCTATTAAATATAGAATATAAAAGTATTTTAGTTTGTAACAACTAATCTGCATGTATGATTGACTTGAATTAAAAAAATGCACTCCAATCCAAATCAGGTTAAAAACTTCTGCAATTATTTGCTTGATTAATTTTTTGCCAGCCTTTCGGCTAAAATAATTGAACGCAACACGAACCTTATGCAAAGCTAAAAACACTTATCAACTGTAGCAATGTAGCAAAAACTGCAGTATCTGTTTGTTTCTTATCTGCTGTTGCTATTTCTGTGTTCACTGGTTATGGGTAAAACATTCTGATGGGGCCAAAGGTATTGCTCTAAGTCGCCATGTAGCCAATTACCAGCAGTTGGCAGTGCATCGCGCTTGGTGGCTATCTTGGATTTAATAAAAGTGAAAAATTTGATACTTCGATCAATTTAAATCAAGGCAATGGACGAGCTAATATACTAAGGTGTCTATTGCAGACTGTATACAGAGATTTAATTTTGTAATTAAATTATAACAAATGTAAAAAAAAATATATACTCACCTTATTTAACTTGGGCATGATTTGTCCGTCTTTGTACGGTGAATAAAAGTCTTGATTTTCTAAGGCACAATCAATTTGGTACTGGAACCACGTTTTGTCTAGGTAGTCCATGACTCTAAGCACGAGTTAAACAACATTCACTCATATGAGGCTCAAAATCAAAAAAAATAAAGTAGTTGACGAAGAATGGTTTGTAGAATGTATAGAATACAGATGGGAGGGAGACGAGGTAGTACAATGAACGATGGAAATTACTTCTGTCGATCTCTTCGCAACTGACAATGATAATCAACAATAGAAACGACAAAATAAAATTACAATTAGGCGAGAATTGAGCAGCTCTCCCGATATCTGATATCGGATCTAACTTTTGATTTCTGACATGTATGTACGTAAGTTGAAGCAGTAGCTGCATGTATTTGTACGAGAAAACAAGCTTTTCTTATATTTTCGACAATCACAATTTACCTCTATCCCCGAATCAGTAGATCTTGTTTGATTGTTGAATTCAATTCTATTCACCATTCACAAAGAAAGATACGAATAGCGGAGCGAACGAACGAGAATAAATGAACGAATGATTGGAACGAATACGACTGACAATTTGACAATTGACGACACGATGACAATGAGGGTCGACGATAAAAGATAATTATTATAAAAAAAATCACTTTTTTCTTCGATTATTTCCTCGAACTTGTGACTTGACTCGTTAGCTTCTAGCTTGACTTCTTCAGCTTCAGTTTTCTGGTAAATTCCAGCTAAAAGCTAGAAGAAAAATCAAACAGAAAAATCATATTATATAAAAATCATACATAAAAATTGTATATAAAAATCAAATTTATTTGCTTGAGAAAAGTTGACATTCATTGCTCTAGAACAAAGGAACTTAATTCTTGTCAGACACCTCCCATCAACATTATATAGGTCCTAAAAACTAGGAAAAAGCGAAAAAATAATCGCTCAGTGATAAAAACAAATGACAAGTGGCCTACGTGAAATATTTTTATAAGTTCATCCTTTTTTGTTTTAAGAACGTCAAACCTCCATCAAAATTTACTAGGCATTCTTATTCAAGTTATGTAAAAATAAATCGGCTGCTGTCTTTGTCAATTGAATAATGGTGAATGGGCATAATATTATTTAATATTTGATATAATTTTTAAAAAACTAGAAAAAACCGATAATTATTTCTCTTCTTTGAACCACGGGCATAAATACTATACATTATTTGACATCCGTCATTGTAGATTGTAGATTTACAAGATGCAAGAATGCGTCTACTTAACAATTTAGTATGCTCTTTAAATATTTTTCCTGTGCATATAATTAATTAATAATAATTAAATTATGATGACTAGCTGCTTACGCTTATAAATAGCTCCTCCACAAACGTCAAACGTTGAACGTTGAAAGTAAGCGTCATTAACTGACACGCTCAAATGCCAAAATTCTTTTTTTTAAAATAACACAATATTTACCACTTTAGACTGTTGACTGTTCGTTCAAAAATAGAGCTGTCTCTGGGAAATGTCAACCGCAAACTTGCATTCGTAATTCGTATTTAGACTTTAGACACCAAACCACTGTCAACTGTTAAAAATGAATGTAATTATTCCAACTAATTCTTTCTGGTTAATGGTTAAAGAACCAAGAAATTGATGGTCGCACGTCACTAGTTCCCTGTTCTGTTAAGTTACACCACAATTAAATCGAATAAATCGTCAAAGATTGTAACTGTGGAACTAATCACTGCTTTAAATGTTAAAAATGTTGACTGGAAGAAATAACGACAGAGCCGAAATCACTGGCTGACTTGCTCCAACGATGCTCAACAAATGAATGAGAAATGAGAGTGAGTTGTGTGCCGGCTAAAGCTGAATCGAATCTCAAAGACTAACTATTAAGCAGTGAGTACAAATTTGGGGCCATCCATAAATGACGTACAATGTTTTGAGGGTGGGTGAAAAAATTGTGCCCATTTTAAAAATGTACACAAATTTATTTCTAAATAAAAACTAAACTTACTGTGTCACTTCTGTGCTAAAAATTGTAGCATCATTTATGCACGGTTCCCCTCAAGGCCTTTAATGGCTTATCTACACACCGCGTAGAACAAAAGCAAGAACAACTATCTACAGTTAAACTCCATTGCCTACCTACGTAATAGACTATTTTGCTTTTTTGCTACGCATTTTAGTTGAATTTTTCGATTTAACCTATTCGAAACCAAGGGCGTATCTGGGTAGGGGCATTGGGGGCACGTGCCCCCCCCGAAATTTTTGCAAATGCACTATATACATACTGCCTATATATATGTATATACTATATACTCTATGTACTGTGCCCCCCCCGAAATTTTTTTTCAGATACGCCCCTGTTCGAAACATGGGAACCTTGGATAGAAATGCTTTACAAAAGTGTTTAATTCTATCAGTTAACTTTTTCAAAATGATCAAAACTAGTAAATAACACTTTTTTCAAAACGGTCAAAACTAGCAAACAACACTTTTCCCAAAAGTTCAAAACTAGTAAATAACATTTTTTCAAAACGGTCAAAACTAGCAAACAACACTTTTCCCAAAAGTTCAAAACTAGTAAATAACACTTTTTTCAAAACGGTCAAAACTAGTAAATAACACTTTTCCAAAACGGTCAAAACTAGTAAATAACAATTTTTCAAAACGGTTAAAACTAGCAAACAACACTTTTCCAAAAAGTTCAAAACTAGTAAATAACACTGTTCAAAACATTCAAAACTAGTAAATAACACTTTTCCAAAACGGTCAAAACTAGTACCTAAATAACATTTTTTCAAAACGGTTAAAACTAGTAAATAACAATTTCAAAACGTTGAACAACTTTAAACAACCATTTTATATTACGTTTCGAAAAGGCTTAAAATAATTTTTTTAAACGCATTTTGAATGTTGAAGTTTAACTCTTTCAAAGCAAGCCAGTTAATTTTGTATTTTTGTTGTTTCAATGATTTTGGACAGATAGACCATAAACGTTTCCATCGTGTTATTGAACAGTATACGTAGTTATTTTATTTTTAATTTCTGACCAAGAGGTGTGTTTTCTTAGTGCCGTTGAATTTTATTTTCGTCATTAATAAATAAATAGAGCATTATTTTTGTCCTTGTTGATGAAGCTGCAAAACGTGACATGTGGGAACTCTGTGGACTTTTCCAGTTACCTATTTTAAGATATTGTTTGAGTGCTACTATTGATTGATGGAAATCCTCTTCTGGTTTTTTGTGGTTTAACACGTGTTGTTCTCGTCTTTACTGTTGTACACGCCACTAAAATCTAATAGTTACCTAAACAACGTGCTAAACGTGAGTGTGTTAAATGTGGAGTGGTTTTAAGATTTCAATGGAGATTTTAAGTCAAGTATACATACGCTGGTATGACGGTTTTGCACGTTTTTAGGGGCAATTTTTCTTATAAATAGTTTTCAAAACGTGTAGTTAGCTTTGGTACGCAATTAGTAGTGTCAGTCAAATACAATTAAGTACCTATGTATAATTTGTACCAATCAACGTAGGTATGCCTTTGACTAGGAAAAAAATTTAATTTAGAGGCTATTACAATTTATTGTAGTGGACACTTTCGTAATAATGTGATTGTGTCATAATGAATGGGTACATTTATTTCAAGAATCTGTTAAATGACTGGGGAAATGAAACCATAATTTCGGTATTTCTACGAATTTTCTTTTAAACTTACTGTCAACTGTACTATATGTACATAATACCTATAATTATCTATGTACATATTTGTGAGCGACCACCTAGCTATTATTTTTAGCATAGCATATATTTGTTCACTAGAAAAAGATTTACCAGTCCTCACTATTTATAGTTATTACGCCTCAGTTTCAATACATACATACATATATTTCTAGCGACCACAACTATTCATGTCAAAGTGTGTACTGAATATATTTAAGTTAATATTTGATCTATCTGTTTCATGACTTGTTGTCAAGTTCTGTTTGATCGGTACTGGGTATAAATAACTACCTGGATACATATTATAATATCATAGTGATAGCCAATAATAAACCAGTGAGTCAATCCAGTCTTAACAGAGCATCATATTTTATCTCCATTGTTATCATTTTCGTTATCGCTATCAGCTTCGAAAGCAGTGCTGTGAGTTTTTGTGTGAGAGAAGCTAATATATAGTCTCTTCCCTCAACGGGTTTTATTCTAAGATGCAGGAATACATAGCAAAGTCAATGAGATTTTAAATGCTATTCTCGTATATAAATAATAAATACATATGCGATTATGAGCCAAAGTTAGAAAGTACAAAGAATTCTTAAAAGACACTTTTAATTACTTTTTTGACACAAATTCGGTTTCCGTTTCCTTTGTTCAAGTATCAATAATTGTTACTATGTGAACAATTGATCAGGCTCGATGAAAAATTGAAAGGGATTTTAAATTACTGAAAATTGTGAATAGGTAAACTTTTTGGAAATTAAAAAACTGGGCAGAGAAAAAATTGTAGATATCTACATACATACAAGCTACAAGTATATACCTAATCTCTATACTGAAGCGACTTAAATAGGATTATTGGAAGCCTAACCAAGTAATTCGTGTGAAAAATCTGAAGGCAGCGTTTTTTTTCTCGTTGTGATTATGTAATTCATTCATAAAATCAAAATCCCAAGCCTTATCTCTCTACTTTGTATATCCTGCACAAACTTTTACTGCCGTTGTTGGTAAAGTGTGAACATAGGCAAACGGTCGTATTTTTATATTTGACGACATGCATATATGTAGATTGTAAATACATGAATACAAATGATTATATGCATTGCACTACTGCATAAGTGAAACCATCCATCCATCCACTCTCAGAACTCACAATCAAACTCTTGTTCACTTTCATGAATGAAATAGTAAAAAGTATCGATTTACTGATAGTTTAACTTTTGCTGCTGTGGTTCCGATTGCTGTACAAAATCTAAATCATGCGAAGGTTTCTTTAAGCATTTATCATGTACCTACATTTAATTTAGCAAGCTTCATTTAGTACAAAAATAATTACAATATTTATATATAAGTGTTAATCGATGCGATAGATTGATAGCGGCGATTTATTATCAAATTGATTTTGCATTGGTTGAAATAAATCAGTATTACTTAGGTACTAGTAGTATTGAAAGGTATTTTAAATTGCAATTTGAAATTGTGTATTATAAATGGTTTTCCTTTGCACTTTTGTTTAATCTGCCTAAGTCCATAATTGGCTTATAGGAGCTTAGGGCTTAGGGTATTTTGCTAGTCAAGGATCTTAAGTACCTATGTAAACTTGGATTAGACCTGACACAAGCCACCTCGTCGTATTAAAAACAAAATGTGTTTTCTATAGTTTCTCAATTATTTACTTTATAGCTTTTCCCCCAACGCCTTTACCTTCATCAGTTCAATCAGTTTAACTTGTAATCAATACGTCTGCTACCTGAAAGCCAGACTAACCTAAGGTAAACTATACGCTGCTGGCAACCGACTATCTATTTCTATTACTAATAAACAGCTCCGAAAAATGAACGCAAGTGCCTGAGTCAGGGACTTTTTGTAACAGTGTGCTTCTAAAATGCTAAAAATAGCGACCAGTCCTTTACTAATACCTGGTGTATCTAACAATTGAACTGGGGACGAAACATATAATGTGCAGTAATTGATTTTTGAATCCAGTAAATAGTTTTAGCTACAAATTAAGATTCAAAATCAAAACACTTACCTATATGTATTACTATAAGTCAAAAATTGGACGCTCAAAACTTCCCATGAATCGGCGTTGTTACTTCAAATTGCTGTCACAACTTTTTTGACTACGAATTTTGAATTCACTTTTACACCCTTTAAGGCAATGAACACAGTCGTTCAAAATTAATTCAGAACAAGAACTAGAATGGATGAAACTTTTTTTCAAAAATAATCAGCTCTTTCTAGTAAATGATACACTTTTGAAATATCCCATCACTGTATTGCATTGCACTGTACCAAAGGATACGTCAAGCACAGATTACCTCGCGTTACCAGGAACTGTTTGCCTATACCTCCGCACTTGTTAAACAGAAACAGTTTTTCGGTTTATCAGGTATCTCCTTGAACGACTGCGGAAACCAGAGCGAGTGCTAGGAAACCCTCACACAATCCACGTACCTTTATTATTACAATTGCTATGTACAATTGCACTAACAGAAGGCTCAAAAGGACGAAACTGGATGAGCAAGTTCACTCGGTGAAAACTAACAGTAGAATGTGAGACAGATTTTGGTGTGAGACAGCTCAAAGTGAGCTCAAGAAGGAAAAGGAACGTAAAGGTATAGTTCAACATTCAATCCAAAAAATCCAAGGATCTTGCCTTGTCTAAGATTCTACAGATGCATTACTGATACGCGTACATATACACAAACTTTTACAACTCTCCCAACGATGAACGATCTCTTGGAGCCTCGACTCTAAAAGAAGGAAAAAATGGAAACCAGTCCAGTTTCTATGTTAAGTTCAGCATGGTGTGTTGGTCTGGCTCTGGTACTCTATCATCAGTCTGTGAAGCGGTTGCCGTAGCTATAGCAATTCCTGGGACGGGATACCGACAATGAAAGGGAAAGAAGATAATAATATAAATAAAGATAGGTTGGTCCATCCAACATTGAACATTTTATAGGTATAGGCAAAGTAGAGTGTGTAGGACAGGACAGGACCAGCGGGCAAGAAATCTTGAGATTTTCATGAATGAATGAATGAATAAAGGCACGGCAACCCACCATAACTGCATAGTACCAAAAATACATATGTATGTACCGAATGGACCCATCAATCTACTATTGCTATACCTATATAGCAGACACTCGTATTCTCGTATATAGCAGTTGGTAGTACTTATCTATTATGTAGGCTTAACTTTGTATACAATGGTCGTCAATAGTAATGTATGGCCATGGCATGAGGCATTGCTTTTTAGCTTTGGTTTAACAGTTTTCGAGGTTTCCACAGAAATCACTCAAGACATGGATGGACCTGCATACAAGAGAAGACAAGACGGAGCTGTATAGGCATTTTGAACCCAACCAAATAGCCAAAGCCAAAGCCAATGCCAAAGCTATGTAAATAATAACCCATGCCCGTTGTATACTCTGTAATTTAAGAAGCAAAATGTCTTACAAGGAAAGTACAGCATTTTGAAAGTTTTTCAAAAGGTGCAAAACGTAGGATTTTGGTGTTTTTCCTAAAATACTTTAGAAGCTTAAGATTTTGAACAATATCTTGTAGTAAATGAATTAAATGATTTTTTTTGTATGTCACATTTTTGCTTTTAACCTATTCGCAACTGGGGAACCATAGAAAGAATGCTTTACAAAAGTGTTGAATTCTATAATTTTACTTTTTCAAAACGATTAAAACTAGTACATAACACTTTTCCAAAACGGTCAAAACTAGTAAATAACACTTTTCCAAAACGGTCAAAACTAGTAAATAACACTTTT
>JAQFZC010003043.1:0-20312 GCA_034695205.1 Dicyrtoma fusca
TGGATCTACTTTTCAAGGGCTTTCCAACGGTGTATCATATGTCGCTATAACTTTATTTTCAATTTTTTCCCTTAATTGTAGGAGAGTTTTAGAAATTAAAAAAGATATGTAATTTGTTTCAAAATTAGAAAATCTTGCTAACTGGGCTATTTTAGAAACATAAATATAATTTTGATGCTACATAATTACACTTTCTAAAACGGTAAAACGGAATATTTTGAATTTTGGAAAATATAAATTGTTAAATCAAAACATTTAAATCTATTCAAGATTGAATATCATAGGTGATAAAGTCATATGTTTGCAAAGATCTTTCTCGAGTATCTATCTTTTAATTGTAATGCGTCAAGTAGGCAAAAGAATATTAGGTGGCGTCAATGGCCGTCAGTTTATTTATATTTCATTGGACGTAAAGAAATCAATAAATAACAATTTTGACATAGCTCATCATTAAAATTTTCAAAACATTACTTGCAACTTGCAACGTTTTAAAATAATAGAAATATGTATGTACATGCAAATGAATGCTCAATAAAAGTTTCGAAATTCAATCTTTTTGAAACGGTAAAGTATCTAGTTTTGCATACTTTGTAAATGCTAATTTCCAGTTTTTACCGTTTTGGAAAGGAACATCCGATGAAGGGTTTGAATTTAAGAGACACTTTTGATTTTGGCTGGACCAGCTTTATTAGTACTTGGACTTGGCTTGACGACCAGGCTCGGATTTTGACTATTGTTTCCCATTTGAAATGTACAACTTATGTGACAGGGAGTGCTCTAATGATCTTAGCATGTAAATTATAAATGTATGCAAGTTTTAAACTTGCTTACGCAAATAACTTGCAATTTTGAAATAACAATCTTTCCATACAATCTGTCAAAAAAACTGACGGATTTAAACGTCTTGTGTTAGGATCTCAAAAGCATTAAAACGACCCACAATTTCTAACTATTCACTAAACCTAACTCGGCTTTGCTTATTATTTCAAATGGCGTCCAAATTAAAACTAGTCACTCAATTAAAATAACTATCCTATCCTTTGGAAACAGCAATTACTATGTCTAGGTTTACATCTTTTTGAAAATAGTAACATTCTAGTACCTTTCTAGTTCCTTTCGCTCATCGAAGTTCTTTTCAGATGGACGTATGATAGACTTTCACATTCCCAAAATAATACATGGTTAAACTTAGTTATGGCTGTTTCAATTATTTTTGGTTCGACGCCAGTCAAAATTTTACCCTACTCTTTGGTTTTTGTCACAATATGATAGTTTAAAAATGTAGGTCTGTGACGGGAATACTTCATAAAAACAATAAAAAGCAGCATGGAGAAATGGGTTTAACTCTAGCAAGGTAGCTTGTAAATAACCCTGGTTAAAATGTGACTAAATTAACTTTGTTATTAAAGGTGTCGATTAAGAGCTTAAAATTGCATATTATACTGCTACCAAACATTATACTGTTACCAAAGGGAGCCCTAGCACTAAATTTTGTTAAAAATATCCGATTTTATCACCAATAAAAATGTAAATGTTCAAACTATTTGTTTAGAAGATAATTTTTCTACTATTTCCACAGTTTTGGAAATGGCCAGAAAATAATTCTTGGGATCTGCAAAGTTCTGCTCAAAATGTTCTAATTAGATTCATTATTGTGTTTTTAAGGAAATGCAAAATATCTCAATTAAAGGTTTCAACAACTAAATTATTGTATATATTTAAGAGTCACTTTAACAAGTAGTGCATTGCGATATTTACAGTGTAAAAAAATATGAACCATATATTTATAATTAAATGTATGAAAAAGAAAATTTGTTTCAAAAGTAGCAAACAAAACATTATATTTTTCACATTTTCTCTAAATGTTTTGACACATTTTACACATATTTCTGGAACCTCATTTTTGGGGATTGTAAAGTTCTGCTAAAAATGTACTAATTACTCAGTAATATAGTGGTTAAAGCATATTACGAACATTAAATCAATTATAGTGTTCAAAAGATAAATTAGTGTAATAAAGAGACCACTTCAAGATATAGTAAATCGTGATATTTTTTACTATATAGAAATAGAAATATACAGATCTGTAATTTTATAATTAAATGGAAAAATGTGTAATTTGCTTCGAAACTTGTTGTTTTAGAAACATATTCATAAATATGATACTTATTGCATTATTATTAATATTATTGCTTCGTGTGCAGTCCCCTTATCGTTTTTAACTGCGTCATGGAAGTAACTCGGAGTGAAAGTTGGATATGAATGTTCCTATTTGTGTTTTCTTCCTTCAGATCTATCAACCACTAACAGAACGCGCTTCTTTCTCCCCTTCTTTTCTTTCCTGTGCTCTCAAGCCATATCTCACTTGTCTCCCTTCTTTGGTCTTTTTCTAATTTGCTCCAATTCCGATTTGTGGATGCCATTTATTTGTAGGTTTTAAAGGTGAAGATGGAAAAGGTGTAATATGGCGTTTTAAAATAAAGTAAACTTTCTATTTGAATTTTGTACGCTACGGATTACCGGGTGCTTTTCAGATGGGCATAATTTTGGATTTTATTGGGATTCTTCTAATAGAATACATTGTTAGACTTAATAGTGGCTGTTTTAATATTCAAAACTAAATTATTGTAAAATAGAGGCCATTTCCACCATTCGTAATTTGGGATACTTACAGTATATGGAAAAATTAAAATCTGTATTTTTATAATTAAATGTAATAACGATGGGTAATTTGTTGTAAGATTAGCTAATCATGCCAACTGGGCTATTTTATAAATATGGAAATATGATATGTACTGCTTTAAAAGACTACAATGTGGGATAGTGTGATACATTTTAGATCCAAAAAATTGGCAAAAGATGCTTTGTGCACTTTGTAAAAAAGCAAAACGGAATATTTTTAATTGCGAGAAATACAAAGTTTAAGATCAGACACTGGTTGGTGCGTTGAAGATTGAGTTCAGCAGCAGGTGCTTAAAGATGCCGTATGATTTATATTGATATTTTCCCATAAAAAAGAAGCCTACATCTCGTTCCCAGACACTACAAAGCACCAAAAAATATTTTCAAATGGCGTCAAAGCCCATCACATTATTTATGTTTCATTCCTTGCATGGCAATCACAACGAAAAATGATTTTGAAATCTCTTTAATAATTATTGCAACCTTAAGAATTGTATTTGTAACTTGTTAAGCTAATACATAACAGATATGCTGATAATATTTAAATATTTATTATAAGTTTCATCAATTACCGTTTTTGCAACGGTAAATTATCTATTTTAGACCTTTTTGAAAGTGCTAATTTTTAGTTTGACCTTATTGAAAACGAACATCCGTTGAAGGGTTAGAATTTGAGGGACACTCGTGGCTGGACCAGCTTATAACTTGGAGTTGGCTTGACAGCCATATAACATTATGATGATCTTATTATATTAAACATGTGTGAACACATTGTTAGAGTTATCGTTAGTTTTGGTTGTTGTCCATTCGTCCAATTCGTAAATTGTGATACCTACAGTATATAGAAGAATACAATAAATCCGTATTTTTATAACTAGGTACAAAAACGATTTGTAAATTGTTGTAGGATTAGCAAATAATAGTGGGCTATTTTAGAAACATGTAAATATGATACGTATTGCTTTAAAAGACTACGACGTATGAAAGTGTTGTACATTTTACTTTTAAAAAATGGCAAAAGATGCTATGTTCACTTTATAAAAAGGCAAAATGAATTTTTTTTTTGAAAAATACTTTTCAAATCAGGCACTCCATGGACTCCATGCTGATGCGATGAAAATTGAATTTAGAATGACAAAGGTCACAGGATCAATGTGTTTTATCCTGCCCTGCATAATGCAACTAACGGTAAAGATTCAAAAGCGCTACAGAATATCTTCGAATCGCGTTAATGCCCGTTAGATTATTTATTTTTCATTCGTTGCATAGCGTTAACGAAAAAATGATTTTGAAATCGCTCAAATAATTGTTATCACCAGCTTACGAATTTTAATTGTAACTTGTTAAGCGGACAAATATTTAATTATTAACAACTACTGTAGTCGGGACTTGAAGTACTTACTGTCAAAAGTTAAATTATGAATTTATTGATTGCATTTGTTTTATTGTTGTAAAGTTTTAAAGTATCCGATTTTATCACTAATAAAAATGTATACAACCTAGTTTTTTAAGAATATAACTTGTCTCCCTTTTTAAGGCGAGCAATTAGTCTCATATTTCTGAAACCTCACTTTTGGAATGTGAAGTTCTACTCAAAACGTGCTAATTACATATAATGTTGGAAAACATTTATTTTGCATTGTAATAAAGGGACCACTTTAAGAAATAGTACATCGTGATATTTTTTTAAATAGAAACATACAAATCCGTAATTTTAAAATTAAATAGAAAAAAGATACGCAATTTGTTACAAAATTAGCAATTCATGCTAACTGGGATATTTTAGAAACATAAATATGATACTAATTGCTTCAAAAACTATGATGTGTGATGGTATGCTAAATTTTGGTTTCACAAAATTGCGAAAAAAGAGCTACTTACACTCTCTAAAAAGGTAAACGGAATATTTTGATCTTTAAAAAATACAGATTGTAATACCAGTTGCCGCAGATGTGTTCAAGTTCGAGTGCTTACAAAGTACTATTTTTTGTAAAAGAGCAACTATCGCGTCTGGAATTGACAATGAGGAATAAGCGAATAAATAATTTCAAGTGGCGTCAATGGCTGCCACTTTATATATTTTTCATTGGTAGTATAGCAACCACAAATAATACTGATTTTAAAATGGCTAATATATGTACTATTCAAACTTTTAAAATATTACCTGTAACTTGTTAAACTGGCAGAAACACAATTAAATGCACAATAAAAGTTTCATAATTTACTCTTTTCGAAACAGTAAATTATCTAGGTAGTTTATCCTTTTGAAAATGAAATTTCTAGTTTTGACTTTTTTGAAAGTGTTCATATCATAGTTATGACCTTCCTAAAAGTGTTTGTTACTAGTTTTGAATGTATTCGAATAGGAATACCGACATAATTCCAGTTTTTTTTCTGAAAGTGTTTGTTGCCAGCTTTGCTTTACATGTTTTTTAAATTGTCAAAGTTAGCCGGTCCAAAACAAATAGTTCTATTAGTTTTGAGAGCCGGCATAAAAAAGTTTAGAATAAACACTTTTGCAAAGTTTCAATGGTTCCTGGTTCTTAATAGGTTAAAAATGCAGTTCAGTTTCATTATTATCATAGACAGAACTTATCCCTCCATCTTTACATTTAAATCTGTTCCGGGTCACTATTCGTGTGGAACGTTTCCGAATAAATAATTATAAATTACATATCTACTTTTACATCTTTTTGAAAATGCTAGTTTCTAGTTTTCCTTTTTGGAAAGGAACATTCGATGAAGGCTTTGAATTTGAGGGACACATCGTGTCTGGACTAGCTCAGGACTTGGACTTGACTTGACAGCCAAGTTTGGATTTTGACACTTGTTTCCTCTGTAAAATGTACAACTGATAGGGCAAGGGGTGTTCTAATGATCTTATCATATCAATTGCCGAAATTTTTTGACAAGTTTTTAAACTTGCGTACGCCAGTAACCTACAATTTTGAAATATACAACTTTCCATACAATGAATTTCTGACAAAAAACAAAACTGACGGATTTAAACGCCATGTGTTATGATCTCAATAGCAATACTATTGAAATTTGAATCAATTCCGCGCAGTCCATCTGCTGAAGTAACATACATATATTCTGTGTTTATTCTTTCAAATGGCGTCCAACTTCAAATTAGTCACTCAATAAAATCTCTGTATCCTTAAAAAAATAAAAAGCAGGGATTTATAGGTGGTATTTATTTAATTGTTGTAATGAATAATTTAGTCAAAATTGCCCCTTTAGTACCTTTGCTTTGGCGTTCTTTACGTATTTGTGAACCCCACCTGTTCCTTATTCTTACTATCAAAAATCAGAATGGAGTCTTGATTTTTGGAAAAGAAAGCTAACTTATATCATTATGGTTACGGCAAATGCCTGTAGAAGTAGCTTGGTGAAATGGGTTTAACTCTAGCAAAGTGGCTTATGAGAAACATTGGTTACAATGTGACTAAATATACTACGTTATTAAAGGTGTCGATTAAGAGCTTAAAATGAGATATTATACTGTTACAAAATTTGGGAGCCCAGCACTACATTTTGTTAAAAATATCCGATTTTATCACCAATAAAAATGTGCACCTTCAACCTGTTTGTTTACGAAGATAATTTTTCTACCATTTTCACTTTTTTGGAAATGGTTAGAAAATAATTCTTGGGACCTGTAAA
The DNA here is from genome assembly GCA_034695205.1 of Dicyrtoma fusca. Classification (NCBI taxonomy): domain Eukaryota; kingdom Metazoa; phylum Arthropoda; class Collembola; order Symphypleona; family Dicyrtomidae; genus Dicyrtoma; species Dicyrtoma fusca. Next base: position 6,349 of record JAQFZC010003043.1, read on the forward strand.
GTTCTGCTCAAAATGTGCTAATTACATTCATTATTGTGTGTTTTAAATGCAAAATATCTCAATTAAAGGTTTCAACAACTAAATTATTTTATTTAAAAGTCACTTTAACAAATCGTGCCTTGAGATACTTGCAGTGTAGAAAATATTGAAACGTATACTATTATAATTATATGTATTAAAAAGAAAATTTGTTTCAAAAGTAGCAAAAGCTAACAGGCTATGGAACTATTTATTTTTCATTCTTCATCATAAGACCAACTACTAAATAAGGACACACAAATATTTGAAATAAATTAATACCCCTTGCAACTTTTCAAAATATTTTTAGGGGAGCTCTAATGATCTTTTGTCTTATCAAATATAAGCTTCTCCAACTATTTAAACTTTCTAACCCGGTTAACTTACAATGTTGAAATGTTCAATCTTTCCGTATTATGCATTGGTAGACGTTCACAGTCCAAACTAAATACATATATTGTTCAACTTCGTTGTGGAACTTTTAAAATTGTATCGGCTCAAAGCCAGTCAAAATCTTATTATACTGTTTATTAATTTTTTCTGCATGTTTGTATTCGTAGTAGAATGGTATGGATGTTTTACTAATCAAAGTAAAAGAAGGAATTTATTGATTGTGTTTTTTCTATTCTTGTAACGCAAATAGTCAAAACGTTCGCTTAATCGTTTTATTTTGGCGTTCTGAATAGTTATATCTCCAAGCTGTTCCCTTTTTTAATATAAAAATCTATAAGGCAGCCTCGGATCTTTTTAGGAAGCTTTTTATTATTTTATTTATTATAAGTTTTTCTTCCTTCAGGTCTATCAACCACTAACATATCCTTCTCGCCTTCTTTTCTTTCATGTACTCTCTCAAGCCATATCTCACTTGTCTCATATATATTCATATCTCATATATATTGTATCATATAATAATAATAAATTATATAATAATATTGAATCATTCTATGAAAATATATTGTGTAATTGCAAAACATGTCTTTTATAGGTTTCAAAACTAAATTATTGTAAAATAGATGCCATTTCCACCATTCGTAATTTGGGATACTTACAGTATATGGAAAAATTAAAATCCATATTTTTATAATTAAATATAATAACGATGGGTAATTTGTTGTGAGATTAGCTAATCATGCCAACTTTGCTATTTTAGAAATATTGAAATATGATATGTACTGCTTTAAAAGACTACAATGTGGGATAGTGTGATACATTTTAGTTTAAAAATTGGCAAAAGATACTTTGTGCACTTTCTAAAAAAGCAATACGGAATATTTTAATTGCGAGAAACACAAATTTTAAGATCCGACAATAGATGTTGGTGCGTTGAAGATTGAGTTCTGCAGCAGGTTATACAGCCGTATGATTTCTATTGATGTTTCCAACAAAAACAGGAATGCAACTGCAGGACGAAACTCACAAGGCTCTAAAGAATATTTTAAAATGGCGGCAAAGTCCGTCACTTTATTTATGTTTCATTCCTTGCATGGTAATCATAAAGACAAATTATGTTTAAATCTCTTTAATAATTATTGCAACCTTACGAATTTTACTTGTAACTTGCTAAGCTGACAGATGTACAGATTTTCAACATTTATAAAATTCATTAATTGACGTTTTCGAAGCAGTAAATTATCTGTATATATGTACTTTAGACCTTTTTGAAATTTCTAATTTTGACCTTATTGAAAAGGAACATCCGTTGCTTTAATAGGTTTGAATTTGAGGGACACACCTGACTAGACGAGTTTATAACTTGGAGTTGCCTGGATGGCCATATAATGATCTTGTTATACTAAATATAAGCTTCCTCAAGTTTTTAAACATGCTTACACCTTTAGCTTTCAATTTTGAAATATTCACTCTTCCGGTAGATTGAATTTGCCAACAGCCAAAAATTTAAACGCCAAGCAATCTTATCGCATGAGATAACTTCCTGACATCAGTGTAGTTGGTTCTTGTTCTATTTTTTTAGTAGCAATTAAGAATGCATCTAATTATCACGAAATCTTTACATATCATGTATTATTTCAAATGGCGTCCGTACTAGGAACTCACTTTAAATCTATCTAACCTTGTCAAAACGGTAATAGATCTCGTTTGACTTCCTTTTATAAATAGTAATTTTCTAGTTTCTACAGCTCACGAGGTGCTTTTTAAATGGACATGTGGTAGACGTTCACAGTCATGAAAGTAACTCTGAGTGAAAGTTCTACATTAACTTTCCTATTTTTTCTTCTTTTTCCTCCTTTCGATCTTTAAACTGTACGCGATTCAATCATGCTTTCTTTTCGGTCCTGTGATCTCGGGCTTTATCTCACTTGTCTCCTTTCTCTGTATTTTTCTCTTTTTCTCCAATTCCAATTCGGGCATCCAAAGAATTTGCAGGTATTTAAAGGTGAAGGTGGAGAAGATGTTTCTTTTCTTTTAAAAGGTTGTACACTTTTTACATATTTAAATTTTATACACTACAGATTACCGGGGGTTTTTCAGATGGGCATATTTTGGGCTTTTATTGGAATGTTTCTGACACAATACATTGTTAGACTTAGTTGTGATTGTTTTACATTTTTTGTATTGGTTCGACGCCAGTCAAAATCCTATTTATGATTTAATTAATCGGCGACCACTTCAGATGCAAAAAAGCAATAGTGTACATTTCTGAACAGCATAAACTTTAGTTTTAATCTCATAATGGTCAATTTATTTGCATTATTTTGGCGTTCTTTATAGCAATACACCGGAACTGTTTCTAATTTAAAAAATCAAAGTTTATAGTGGAGCCTAAGATTATTGGAAAAGGAAGCTAAATGTTATCATTAGTTATGGAAAATGCCGATAAAATCCTGTATATAGTCAGTAAAAGGTTCAAGGTAGATTGGGTTTATACTATCACCAGGGTTCCAAACACTATATTGTATTAAGAATATCCGATTTTGTTGCGAATAAAAATAAAATAAGCCTATATTTTTAAAAGGAAATGTTTTTCCCATTCTTATTCCCTCTAAAATGTTTGACTTTTTCGCTTATTTGTGGAAACCAATTTTTGGGATCCAATCATATCATCATTGCAATGAATAGAACTAGATTATTGTAATAAAGAGGTCACTTCCATAATTCGTAAGTTGTGAAACATTACAGTATAAAGAAAGATACGAATCCGTATTTTTATAACTAAATACAAAAACGATGAGTAAATTGTTGTAAGATTAGCAAATCATGCTAGTGGGCTAGTTTAGAAACATGTAAATACGATACGCTTTAAAAGTCTTTGATGTGTGATAGTCTGAAACATTTAAGTTTTAAAAAATGGCAAAAGAAGCTATGTATACTTTATATAAAAGTCAAAACGGATTATTTTTTCTTTGAAAAATACAAATTTAAAGACCACACTCCATGCTGATGCGATTAAGATTGAATTTAGGAGGACATAATATCGCAGGATTGCTATGTTTTCAAAACCCTAAAAAACGCAACTGATACGTAAAGATTAAAAAGAGATAAAGAATATCTTCAAATGGCGTTAAAGCCCATTAGACTATTTATTTTTCATTCGTTGTGTAGCATTAACGAAAAACTGATTTTGAAATCGCTCTAATAAGTATCACTAGCTTACGAATTTTAATTGTAACTTTTTAAACTGACAGAAATACAGATATAGGTTCAATAAATGTTTCATAAATTAACGTTACCGAAACGGTGAATTATCAACTTTCACAACCTTCCCCAAAGTTCTAAACTTGCTTACATACATAGTTACCTTACAGTTTTGAAATATTCAATATTTCCTTGAATGCATTCGACAAGACAAAACAATTTTGTATTCAAGCGCAGTGTGATTCTATAGATAGGCGTTCGTTGTCCATTGTCAAGTTTAATCCATTCTCGTTAACAATAGAAACAAACTTGTAAACTAAATCATAAATAACTCAGTACACCCACATATTATTTCAAATGGCGTCTACATACTTAATTAAACTCGGTCTCTACCTTTTCGAAAGTGTAATACTTATGTCTAGTTTCATACGCTTTTGAAAATTGAAATTTTCTAGTAACTTTCTAGGGTCAACAGCTCACCGAATGCCTTTTAGATGGACATGTGGTAGACGGATTATTGGAAAAGGAAGCTAATTTTTATCATTAAGTTATGGAAAATGCCTGTAAAATCCTTTAAAGTCACTAAAAGATGCAAGCTGAAATGGCTTTAACTCTGACAAACTAGCCCTTACGAAACTCCGGTTAAAATTATATATATTTTTTAAAGGCATGTCTTATTAGCTTACCATTTTCAAAACGGGAATACACTTATCGTTAGTTTTGAATGTTTTTGAAAACGGTAGTTTCTTGTTTTTTGACCATTTTGAAAAAGTTTTATTTACCAGTTTTGACCTTTTTGAAAAAGTGTTGTTTACTTGTTTTGACCGTTTTGAAAAAGTGTTATTTACTAGTTATGACCATTTTGAAAAGTGTTATTTACTAGTTTTGCCCATTTTGAAAAGTGTTATTTGCTATAGTTTTGACTGTTTTGAAAAAGTGTTATTTACTAGTTTTGACTATTTTGAAAAAGTTTTATTTACCAGTTTTGACCATTTTGAAAAAGTGTTATTTACCAGTTTTGACCATTTTGAAAAAGTGTTATTTACCAGTTTTGACCGTTTTGGAAGAGTCAATATATAAAATTAAGCACGTGTAGAGCACTCGTTCTATAGTTTTCACGTTTGGAATAGGTTAAAACTGCATATTATACTGTAACTGATTTTGAGGGTCATTGCAATAAATTTTGTTAAACAATTCGGTTTTGCCGCTAATAATATTGTACATAAACTAGTTTTTTAAGAAGATAATTTTGCGACCATTTTCTCTAAACGTTTTGAAACATATGTACATATATTTCTGGAACCTCATTTTTGGGGTCTGCAAAGTTCTGCTCAAAATGTACTAATAATGGCATATAATGTTGTACTCAATTGGATATTATATCAATTAGAGGGTTCATAAGCCAAATCATTGTAATAAAGATACTACTTCAATAAACAGCAAATCGTGATATGCTGTACTGTACAGAAAAATACATATCCAAATTTTATAATTAAATTTTAAAAAAATATGTAACTTGTTTCAAAATTATCAAATCTTGCTAACTGGGCTATTTTAGAAACATAAATATAATTTTGGTTTTACAAAATAGCGAAAAGGATATTATTATAATTACACTTTCTAAAAAGATAAAACAAAATATTTTGATATTTGAAAAATATAAATTGTAAAATCATACAGTTTAGATCATTTCAACAATGAGTATCGGAAGTGATGATGTTATATATTTCCCAAGATCTGTGGGGAAAACACGGAAAACTATCTTCTTTACATATTGTTCCAATTAGGAGGAAAAATATTCTTAAGTGGCGTCAATGGCCGTCAGTTTATTTATTTTTCATTAGCCGTCAATAAATCACTAAATAACAGTTTTAACATGGCTCATCATTAAAATTTTCAAAAAATTATTTGTAACGCATTAAAATAATAGAAATACATACAAATGAATGCTCAATAAAAGTTTCAAAATTTAATCTTTTCGAAACTGTAAATTTTCTAGTTTAACATACTTTGAAAATTCTAATTTCTAGTTTTTACCGTTTTGGAAAAGAACATCCGATGAAGGGTTTGAATTTAAGAGACACTTTTGATTTTGGCTGGACCAGCTTTATTAGTACTTGGACTTGGCTTGACGACCAGGCTGGGATTCTGACTATTGTTTCCCATTTGAAATGTACAACTTATGTGACAGGGAGTGCTCTAATGGTTTTATCATATAAATTATAAATGAATACAAGTTTTAAACTTGCTTACGCAAATAACTTGCAATTTAGAAAAAACAATCTTTCCATACAATAAATTTCTGAAAACAAAACTGACGGATTTAAACGTCTTGTGTTAGGATCTCAATAGCATTAAAAAGTCTATCAATTTCAAACTTCGCATTGTACCGAACACTGCTTTGTCTATTATTTCAAATGGCGTCCAACTTAAAACTAGTCACTCAATTAAAATAACTATCCTATCCTTTGGAAACAGCAATTACTATGTCTATGTTTACATCTTTTTGAAAATAGTAACATTCTAGTACCTTACTAGTTCCTTCCTCTCATCGAAGTTCTTTTCAGATGGACGTATAATAGACTTTCACATTCCCAACATAATACATACATTGTTAAACTTACTAGTTAGTTATGGCTGTTTTAATTGTTTTGGTTCGACGCCAGTCACAAGTTTACCCCACTCTTTAATCTTTATTATAATTGTTAGTTTAACAAGATTGATAATCTTGTCTGTGAGTGGAATACTTTATAAAAAAAATAAAAAGAAGGGATTTATAGGTGGTATTTATTTAATTGTTGTAATGAATAATTTAGTCAAAATCGCCACTTTATTAGCGTTGCTTTAGCGTTCTTTACGTATTTGTGAACCCCATCTGTTAATTATTCTTACTATCAAAAATCAGGAACGGAGTCTTCAGTTTTGGAAAAGAAAGCTAAATTATATCATTAAAACTATGGCAAAATGCCTATAAAAGTAGCTTGGTGAAATGGGTTTAACTCTAGCAATGTAGCTTATAAGAAACCCTGGGTAAAATGTAACTAAAACTTCTTTAATAAAGGAGTCGGGTAAGAGCTTAAAACTAGATACCGAATTTGGGAGCCCTAGCATTAAAGGAGAAAAATATCCGATTTTATCAATAAAATAAAATTGTAAATGTTCAACCTATTTGTTTACGAAGATAATTTTTCTACCATTTCCACTTTTTCGGAAACGGCTAGAAAATAATACACCTTGCAAATTTTTAAAATAGTTTTTGGGGAGCTCTAATGATCTTGCCTAACAAATATAATTTTCTCCACCTTTTTAAACTTGCTTACACCGTAAACTTACAATTTATGAAATGATTAATCTTTCCGTATTATGCATTTGACAAGTAGCAAAAATGTCGTATTTAAACGCCGTGTGATTTTATCGCTCTAGATTCCTCTTCAGTTTGGTATAGAGATATTTTCGTCATTCTTATTTTGGTCAAGATGGAAACCTATTACGTTTCTACAAATTACATATCTCGTATTATTTCAAATGGCGTCCATATTAGCCACTCAAATAAATTCGCTATTAGGCTTTTTGAAACTGTAATATTTCTAGTTTAACATCTTTTGAAAAAAAGTGATTTTCTAGTAACTTTGTAGTTTATACAGCTCACCGAATGCTTTTTAGATGGACATATGGTAGACTGACACTGGGCACAGTCCAAACTGATTACATACATTGTTCAACCTCGTCGTAGCAGTTTTGCATTTTCTTTCGACGCCAGTCAAAATCTTACTCTACTGTTTTTTACATTACCCAAACGAGTTTTATTGTGTCAACAATTATATGGCGCTTAATTATTGCTGTTCAAATTAAAATACAGGACTTAATTAATGATTGTTTTTTAAATTTTTGTAACGCATAATGTAGTCAAAATGTTCACTTTGTTAGTTTTATATTTTGGCGTTCTGAATAGTTATACCTCCAAGCTGTTCCTTATTTTTAATATAAAAATCTATATGCAGCCTCGGACACTTAAAAAGGAAGCTAAATAATTTTATTGTTTTATTACAGTTATGGAAAATGTCAGTTAAATCTTGTATAGTCAATAAAATTTGCAAGGTGGAATGGGTTTGGCTCTGACAACGTAGCTTTCCTTTCACGGGTCCCTGGTTAAAATGCGTATTAAATTTTTTTAAAGCATCCAATATTGTCGTTATTAAAAATGTACATATAACACCTAGTTTTTAAAAAAAAAAATTTTACTCCCATTTTCTCTAAATGTTTTGACCAATTTTACACATTTCTGGAACCTCATTTTTTGGATCTGCAAAGTTCTACTCAAAATGTACTAATTACATATTAATATAATAATGGTTAAGCAAATGTAAATTAAATCAATTAAAAGTGTTCGACAGATAAATTATTGTAATAAAGAGACCAATTCAAGAAATAGTAAATCGTGATATTTTTTACTGTATAGAAAAATACAGATTCGTATTTTTATAGTAAATGGAAAAAAGATATGTCATTTGTTTCAAAATTAGCAATTCATGCTTACTAGGTTATTTTAAAAACATACCTATACATAAATATGACACTTATTGAATTATTATTATTATTATTATTATTTCGTCTGCAGTCCCCTTGTCGTCTTTAACTTCGTAATGGAAATAACTCGGAGTGAAAGTTGGGCGTGAACTTTCATTTTATTTCTTTTTCTTCCTTCAGATCTATCAACCATTAAAAGAACGCGCTTCTTTCTCCCCTTCGTTTCTTTCCTGCTCTCACAAGCTTTATCTCACTTAATTGTCTCCCTTCTTTTGTTTTTTTTTATATTTTGCTCCGATTCCGATTTGTGGATGCAATTTGTAGAGAAGATGCAAAAGTTTCCATTGGGCATTTAAGAGGTGGTAAAATTCTACCTGAATTTTAAAACCTACAGCTCACTACAGAACACTTTTAAACTTATTAGTGACTATTTTACTTTTTTTGGTAAGACGCCATTCAAAATCTTGCTGTACTTTTGATTAATTGTAACTCAATGCTACGGACGAGACAGAAAACTGTATTAATCTATTGCATAATGTATTTAGCCCAAATCGTCGCTTTATTACCATTATTTGGAGTTCTTTATTGCTGTACAAGTTTTTTATTTGTATTATGTATCTACAATCGAATGGGAGCTTTGCATATTTGCAACAGGAAGCTGCGTAAATTTTATTGCTTATTTTATAAAATGTATGGAAAATGCCAGTAAAAACCTGTAAAGCCTGCAAAAGCTTCATGGTATGGTGGAATGGGATTAACTCTAACAAGGTAACTTTTTTGAAACCCTGATTAAAATTCGACTAAAATTATTTGTCTTTTACAGGGTTGGCGGCGAGCTTAAAAGTTAAAACTACATGTTATACTATTACCAAACTTGGGAACCTAAGCATTAAATTTTGTAACAAGTATTCGATTTATCGCTTATACGTAAGTATTCAATTTATTGTTTTTAAGAAAATATTATTTCTCCCCTTTACTCGAACGTTTTTGACAAAATATTTTTTGGAAACTAATTTTTGGGATCTGTGTACAAAGTTTTGCTCAATATCTCATTGTGCTAATTACGTATATTTGTTTACACAAATGCAAAGCTGATGATGCATAATAAAAAAAAATAAAAGGTTTCGAAAACTAAATTTACAGTAATAGAGAGATCACTTCAAGAAATCGTAAATTGTGGTAGTTACAGTATAGAAAAATACGAATCCGTATTTTTATAATAAATAGAAAAAAGATGGGCAATCTCTTTTATGATTAGGAAATCCGGCTAACAAGACTGTTTTAGAAACATTTAAATATGATACTTCTTGCTTTTAAAACTATGATGCTTCCTTGGCTGTGATAAACTTTAGTCTTAAAATTGAAAAAAATGCTATTTGCACTTCGTTAAAAGGCAAAACGGAGTATTTGTATCTTTGAAAAATGCAAATTACGATCAAACACGATAGATGTATTCAAGATTTAGTGTCAAAGAAGCTAATAATGGATCAAGTTTGCCACGTTTTGTTATGGTGTGTACACTCTTCTACTAAAAACCATCTCGACCGCATCATTTTGCTAAAAAGTGAGTCCATTTTTAATAGCAATAAACGTTTCATTATGATGAGGTCCACATTTAGGCCATGTTAAATTCCCTATCTGGTGAAGAAACTCATCTGGGTCATATCTTGTTCTCATCATTATGAGGCATTCTAACGCATCATTTTGATGCGATTATAACTACCTATTATAAAGTGGACTCACTTTTTTATGATGCAATTCTGCTGTGGTGATTCTGTCAAGTATGCTCAGAAACTATTCACCACAAGCTAACACAGTATTAGAGAATATTTTGAAGTGGCGTTGATGCCCGCCAGTTTATTTAATCACTAATTAATGATTTTAATTTTAAAATGACTAATTATTACATCCTTTCAAATATCAATAGTTAAAGCTTGTTAAGCTAGTATACGTACAAAAAGATGCTCACTAAAGTTTCACAATTACCGCAGTTTAACTTCCTTATAATTTTGGATAGAATTTACTTTTCCATCTCCACATTTAAATTTCTCCTGGGTCACTTTTCAATTTAAACGGAATCCACTGGTCAGGAAATGCAGGCATAAGAAGGTGATTTTGCTACAGTAAAGGACACAGTGCATTGGATTTATTTGCGATGCAAAGAGAAGCAGATGAAGACATGCAATAAATCCCAGTTCATAACGGGCATCCAGTCATCCCGTCACGTCACTACAGCCAAACCCAAGGCTATTCCACAAATTCAACTCAAGTTCAATGCTAATGTTCCCGAGTATCTGCATATTATTACATACATGCTTAATAGTATAATATAATATATACTTACATATAGGAAAGCCCACAATTTGAATACCAAAGCAAATGAAAAGCCATTTCCTATAATTATAGCTAGAACTGTGTACCAATACCGCGAAGTGCCCATTTGCCGTTTCTGTGAAACTTAAACAGGACGGCTTTGAAAAATTAATTTATTGTCAATTGTAAAAAATGTGCAACTTAACAATGCACTTAAATTGACCTGAATTAAAATTGACCTAACTTGAAAATTTTGATTGCGTTTCCTAAAAAGTAGGATTTGTTTAGTGGATTTAACCTATACATAACTGAGTAACAGTGGAAAGAATGCTTTACAAAAGTGCTGTTTCTAGAAATTAACTTTACAAAAAGGTCAAAACAAGAAATTAATACTTTCAAAGAAGGTCGAAACAATAAATTAACATTTTCAAAAAAAGGTCGAAACAATAAATTATCACTTTCAAAAAGGTCAAAACTAGAAGTTGACACTTAAAAAAGTCAAAACTAGAAACTACCGTTTTTCAAAAAGGTCAAAACAAGAAATCGACATTTTCAAAACGGCCAAAACAAGAAATCGACACTTTCAAAAAGGTCAAAACTAGAAGTTAACACTTTTAAAAAAGTCAAAACAAGAAATCGACATTTTCAAAACGGCCAAAACAAGAAATCGACATTTTCAAAACGGGTAAAACAAGAAATCGACATTTTCAAAAAGGTCAAAACAAGCAATCGATACTTTCAAAAAGTTCAAATTAAAAAATAAACAGTTTTGAACCCATTCAAAACTAGTAAATAATCCTTTTAAAAAGGTCGTCGAAACAAGAAATTAACGTTTTCATAAAGGTCAAATCTAAAATTGAACATTTTCTAAACGTTCAAGATAATAAATTTTCACTTTAAAACAGGTCAAAATTATAAATCAATACTTTCAAAAATATGTAAAACTAGATATGTATTAGTACCGTTTCGAAAAGGTTAAAAGCAACGTAGCTCACAGAAGGGCGATGGCAATTAATAAGAACTGTACGGTAGCCCCATAATTCAGCATTGACTAATGTATCAAGTTTGACAGGGCAGTCGACAGTGGCGACTGGACTCTTTCTTCCCGCCTTCCCGTTTCGGTTTCAGCCGCAACCACACTGCCTGTCTGCCTGGCATTCTATTTGTATCTCTCGCTCTCTCTCTTTCCTATAGAATCAGATAGACGCTCAGGTTTTTTGTAAACACAAAATGTGGATGGTGATTTGAATTGTACATTATTCACTCAAGTACCAACTTCCCCTCCAACTTCCCTTCCTTTCCTGGCCTTTCACTCCGCAGTCAACGCCAACCCATACAATAATGCCATCCGTATGTAGCTACTAAAAAATATAGCCGTTCCCTCGCTGTTTACACAAGATTTCCTTCATCTAATGTGACTTGATTGTGAAGCTGTCAGTAAGATTTGGGCTCCGGATTATTCTCATCCCGACGTGGATTACAAGGGCAAAAAAGAAAAAAAAACGGAAAAAATACGCTTACCATGTCTTTTAGGCTCAGGCAGAGCAGTCGACATAATATAGGTACCTACAGATCACTGCTTAAGATGCAAAATGACGGGTATGGATAAAAGCTCAAAAAGGTTGCACAATTAACCAGTTTTCTGTAAGTACACATTGATGAAATCACCCATTCAGCACAGTCTTAAAAGTAATTTTAGCGTTTTTTAAAACATGAAAAGCTTGGATTTGCCCTTTTTCAAACCATGCGAAACCTAGATTTGCACTTTTTCAAACCATTTCAAAATGAAGTTTTACACCTTTTAAAACTATGCAAAACCCCGAATTACACTTTTTCAAAACATGCAGAAACTGGATGTGCACTTTTTCAAACCATGCAAAACCAGATTTATACTTTTTTAAACTATGCAAAACGAAGTTTTACACCTTTTCAAACTATGCAAAACCTCGACTAACACCTTTTCAAAACATTGAAAAACATGATTTGCACTTTTCTAAATCATGCAAACCAAAGATTTGCTTTTTATTAACCCTGCAAAACCTCTATTTATTTGCACTTTTCAAAAGATAAAATCTCGATCTACATTTTTTCAAGTTATGCAAAACCTCGATTAAAACTTCCTGAAACCATGCAAAACCTTGATTTGCGCTTTGTTAAACCATGTAGCACGTCGATTTCAAAACGTGATAAGCCCTTGTACTTATGTATTGCAATTCTTTTTCGGCTTTTATGGATGCGCCTCATTTTGCATGTAAAGCAGCGCTATGTATCGACGTATGCATGTATTTTATCCGTACGTAAAATGTAAGTTCAATGCACCGCAGTGCACTCTGCAACCAGACAGTATGCATCGGTATTATAACTTACACATGTAGCATAGCTGTCATCCTTATACCGTGCTCCTCGTTCCATCACTCCATGTAAGTAAAATGTCGCAAACTATTATGTAAGTATATGAGATGGCCAGCTACAGCTACGTCAAAGAAATGCAACGGCCCTGGTCTGGGCTAGGATCACAAAGGGAAATAAATGAAGGGAATTTAATGCAGTCGTTTTCTCCGGACTCCTTTTATGGCCATCCCGTAAAAACCACAAAAGAAATCACTTACAGTGAAATATACGTGAATTTAAGGGAATTTTTATACCTCCAACCAAGCCCGACACCCACCAGAGGAAATGCGAGTGTGTAATCATCTACGCATAAAGTATAGCAACACAGCATTCAGAAGCTCCACAAAAGGTCCTTCGTCCAATTCATTTAATGGCTTCCCAAATAGCGCAAGGCATCTTGAAGCTATCTCAATGATATCATTATTTAAAGTCCTCATCTTGTCAAACCAAGATGAGGACGTCGTTAGGATATTCGTAGGACACACTAATGTCCGCCAAAATCCAGTCATATGTGAGTCCCCACAATATCATAAAATGATGTTTTTGCGATATTAGACTGTGATGCCGTTGACAGATATCATACAGAAATAATATTATTACTTTATTTTGACGTATTTTTATGAATTTATGAACAAAATTACACTTCATTGAACTTACAAAATCGATTTATTTAGCACATACCAAATACAAAATTATCTAATCTCGAACTGAAAATACATACTATTACATGGTAGTAATTATGTTATTAATTTAAAATTAATACGTAGAATAACAAATGTATTGGCTGAGAATCAAAATGTGCTAAAGGTCGTCAAGATCATCCTCAATGTCGTCGTCTTGAACTTTGGAGGAACTGAAAATATACAATAAACTATTGTTGTAATTGATATAACAATGTAGAAAAGCAAAACCTGCCAAAATTTACCGTTGAAAATTGTAAATGTACAATTTAAAAAGAGTTAGTACTTGTCTTTAATTTCAAAAGACAGTTCCAAAACTATGCAGAATTACCTCTTTTTTTTGGACTTTAAATTAATACGGTCATTTGCATGACGCAACCAGCAATCAATCAATTCTTTTACTTCCGCCTTAGTAGCTCCAGATCCATTTTTTGACCCTTT
>JAQFZC010003044.1:0-20311 GCA_034695205.1 Dicyrtoma fusca
AGCATTCTTGTCACAACGAACAATAAGTATGCATTTGTAATAATGACTTATACAGCACTCAGCAACTATTCCTATTCAGGATTTCATTCTCATTGCTTTCATCTCAAACAATGTTAACCCTTACATCTAGCGTTTGGAGATGGGTGTAGAAGTTGACGGATACCGTACAGATATTTTGTTTTGTTTTGTTCTAAAGGGATTTTTTTTGCGCTTGCTTTAAAGGTTGTTTTACATTCTAAATTATGGATACAGCACACCCACAAGACACTAATTCCAGAAGCATGGGTAATGTGGCTGCAGTAGAAGCCTCAACCTCTATGAAGGTGTCAAGATTTTTTCCAGATAATTTATATTGGGTCATTCTTGCTTAAAAGAGTCATTAAAGAGAGGGAATTAAGCTTGAAAGAGTGTCTTAATTTACTCACTTTAAAATAGTGCAACTTATTTGAGTGTTTTCCCTAACAGCTCATCCCTCCGATGATATCCTAGTAGATTCAAAAACTAACTTTGATGTTAAATTGTATTACTCGCTAACAACGTACACACGTAAGAGTTGTACTAACAAAAAAAGTAGTTACACAGTCCTGTACAATTTTTTCTTCTTCAATTCTCTACATACATATGTATATTATATTAAATAGCGATCGATCAAAAACTAGGGGTCCTTGCATCGACCAACGCAAGGATGTACTATTTTTATATAATTATGTATAACTAAATACCTAATTAAGCTTAACTTGAAAATAGTAATTTATTATGTTCACCCTCGATAGGCTACGCATTAAAGCTTAGGTACAATGTATTTGAATGCACAATACACATGATAATATGTACTAATGATCACTTGACTTGAAATTCAGTTACAGGTATGTATTTTTTTTTTAGATTTTTCCATAGAAGATGCTTAGACATTCCTACACGAATAGTAAAGATTTATTAAATCAACTGAATGTATTGCAGTAATACGCAAATTAAAATATGTTAACTTAATATTGTTATTTCAGCGTAATTCACTAAAATTTCCCGGGCATTTAAAAGATGTACATATTATATAGATTGATTCATTTAAAAAGTCAGATAGGTATAACTATGTGGAGTAAACGAGCCTCATACAGCCATATTAACTTGAAGCTGATCGATGATTAGCTAATAAAACAAAATAAAGTCAAAAAAATGTTGGACGCCGTCGTATCTACCTCACGCTTACACTGTCTCAAACATATATAACTGATAATTAAATAATAGGGGAGTATCTTAACTCTAAAAGTACACGGTAGTTATTTACTCACTAATCTACAGTTTAAAATACTTACGAATTACGTTACATTAGATAGTATAGCATCTTTCATTACTTAAAATATAACATACTAAGGTAACTAATTCAAATTGTTAATTATATATTATACACATCACTACAGGAAACATTAAATGTGTGTGTATGGTTCACAGAGACAGACAGCACAATTCCACTACAAGAAACTTGTTTGACATTAGTTTGTTCAATGCAATAATCAATTGCAATAATTCTTATTAAAGCCATAAGTCATTTTTAATTTGTAAGGAGAATTTTTGTATTTTCTGTAGATTATTCCTCAAAAGCCACTCATTTGTATCTAAAAAATTCAGTATTTTTGTTTTCACGAAAACCATGCCACAATTTGCGTTATTATCTACGCTTTCCCCTATGAATGCCAGACAAAAGTTAGGTACTTATGTATTTATGTAACCAGCTGGAGTTACTTGTATTATTAGCCTGATTTTGTGAACTCGGAAAAAGTTCGTTGTGTGTCAAACCCTGAAAATTTTGACAGAGAATCCATATTTTGAAAGCTACATGCCGTCAAATTGCTGTAAAGCTCCCGAAGAAATATCCCAATTATGAAACAAACACTTTGATGCTCATTTGTCGTAAAAATACGCTTCATTGGTACATCGCCGTTCAATTCAAAGTTTGGAAAAATGAAATTTAAAATTTTTTCACATTTTGCAATAGCCGGAATCATACTTTGACGAATGAATTTGTAGTCATAAATGGCATAAATTATCTTCACTAGATTTTTATACGTTACACATCTACCTACTTCTTTTTACTTACTACTTTAACTACAGAACTTGCCCACACCCACACTACTACAAGATCCGGCATAATGTTCTTGATTAGTGTCATGCATTCCCCTGCAGTTGTTCCACATTTGTTGGGCAACAAATCTAATAGGTAGGTAATTTGAATATATGTTATTTTTATTATTACGTAGTGTATTATTTTGACGACAGACTTCCATTACTTGTTTAAACATGTTACTCCGCTTTCGTAATCTATAATTATAAACTATCGTTATATCTGTGACGTATTACTGATTTAAAAATAGCTTGCCTTGCTAAAAACTATACTATACTACCCGATAGAAGTTTGAATATATACTTGCGAAGTATTTAGTTTACTTTTTGTTTTAAATTTAGAAATACGATTTGAACTTTATAGTCAATTTATAGATTAATTGACAAGTTCATTGTTTTTGTAAGGGAATTACGAGAAAGGTGAAATTCTTTAATAATTTCTTGTCTTCTAAATACTTACGTATCAACCGTACGATGTTGAATACTGACTATGTACCTCTATTTCACTTTTGCAGCTTTGGGATTGAAAACCCCCACATTACACCGCATCGATGACACCGAAGTGTACAATTTTGAAACTACATGCCAGTAAAGGAGGAAGAATCTCCTTGAACATTAATCTACTCAAGTTTTTACTTCTAAATAGGCATTTAATAATTTCGCGAGAAATGAGCTGTCAAAATCATACGACGTGCATACTTTTTGAATGAAATAGATTTCAATAAACTGGACTGCCATTACATTAAAAAGACAACGTGGAACGGTTTAGGAGTTCCTGCAAAGTCATTGTTGCTCACAAGATTTACCCTACAAAGACGCATATGTATGACTGTAATGATCTCAAGTATCATGAGTCATGAGCAAGTGACTGGGGATAAAGAGTCAGCAAGGTTCCATACACTTCAGTAATGTATTTGTATTACTGAGCCTTCACACGGAGACACACATTTAGCTTTGGTGCCAACGGCTTACTTCTAGTTGACTTTTGGTGATTAATATTTAGCTGCGTTTATCAAACGAATTATGACGCACAAAGCAAAGGAAAGTGACACATACACATCTTTTATGACTTACGCTAGATGAGGTATAATTAGACTATATAATATGACAACTGTTTACCTACACCTAACGGATTAAACTACATATTATATGAATTCATGTAGTTCTAAAAAACTAGAGACAAATTTAGTTGGTTATCGGATTGAAAAAATATTCAATTAAAAAAGTTACCGTGTGCCTTTTCCATTCCCTGGCTTGATTAAAATCTCAGTTTGAACTTTTAAGTACGCCAGAAGGCGAAGGCAGTAAGAGAATCAATAAAAATTATGCATATATGGATGCTCTTATTTATTGGCCTGTAAAACTTATAAATAGTAATTGCCTACATCCAAAAGGCTGACTACTGAAATCTTTTTTCGTTTACATAGTTTTTGCCTTTTGTTATTAATATGCAAGTCAAAGGACATCCTGAATAATTCAACCTGCGGTTACGCTTAGCTAGCAAGTAGCAATATTTTTATCTAATATCTATCTATCTATATTTTTTTTTGGCGCTTTTGAGTTTTTTTAAATTGTAAACATGTGGAAGTTTATTTAAACAAAACGTCCTGCCTACTTTGATACATAATAAACGCAACCGCCTGGAAAGAACATATTAGCAACTTAAACAACTTTATTATATGTACCACGTACGCATTATCCCGTTTACTTTTCTCTCATTACCTCAAACCTCATAATGCTCAAGAAATCGAAACGGTAAAATTGACACAACTGAGAACTACGTAACCGTTTGATGTTCTACACGTAACTCAGACTAATTACAAAATATATACCTAGGTTTATAGACGTATTGATACAGTTGCAGAGTATAACAAAGAATAATCCTAGTAGTAAGTATACGGTTAAATCAAACTTAAAAAATGGATAATGGAAGGAAACATAACATGACTATCTATACTACCTGTAATGTTCAATAGTAATTAAAAAGCCTTACTAACTCACAAAGTAAAAGTTGTTTTTTAAATTTGCAAAGACCCGTTTTTCTTCTGGTTAGCAGCTGTGAGCTGCAGGTACAGCGTACATAGGGAACCTATGTAAATAAATTAGGACTGAACACAAACAAACTGAAATATACCTGAACGCAATAATTGTTCCTTTTCGTATCTGACCACCTACCATTTGCTAAGAATCGTATTCCAAATTCATGAAGACAAAATCCTTCAAAAAAAAATACATGAAACAAGTACGCAATGATACACAAGCAAAAACGTGAAGTTCGAAATCGACGAAAAAATTTCCTGTATACTTAACATATTCCTGAAAATTCATAACTGAAATACTAAAAAACGAGGTCGCAAACGTCAGACTTAGGAAAAGTTCCTGGTAGTAATTATGTAATTATACTAGCAAATATCGCGCTATGGGATTATTATTACTTATAATAACATTCGAACGAGAAGAACCTGAGCGTAATAGCTAAGAACAAGTAGGTAGGTGCCTGAGCTGGTAGCTGACGTGACAGCCACGACCTACTAGGCCTCGAAGATACATATAAGAACGAGTAGCGGAAAACTAGACTGAAGAACCGCTATTCACTTTCTATCATGCTTCAACAATTTAGAAATAACTGCTTGCTAAATTCGACAAAAATATAACAATTTCATATGACGGTATGAAAGTAAACCATATTAGCTGACATTGATATTCGTCTAAGCCTAAACAATTTTACTTTATTAATAAAAAATCAAAGAGAAACGCATACATTTACTTAAACGAAATGAAATGATACAAGTTAATAAATACTATTTGTAATTATAAATTGTTGTAACCATTTAACTGGTAACATCTCCCCTGAATCTGGCGAGAATGTCGGCTTTCAAGGTTCGCTTAAAACAGTACCACTACATACTCAATGTAATCTGTAACCAATAACCATTATTGGAGTAAGATTCGGGTCAAATCTCGAAAGCTAACCACAGTGTAAATAACTGTATTTTAATTAGGTATATATATACATATACCTGGGCTATGTAAGGTAGGTAATTGTAGTTACAACACGCATGTGAATCATGACACCTGGGTTAATAATACATACGATGGTGTACTTGAATAGTTTTTCAGAGGTAATTTTGGACTCCATTCATATAGATATGCAGATACTTTGCTAGATGAAAATATATACGTTAATCTAGGTTACAACAATAATTCATCATTTGGTAGAAATGAAAGCGTAATATTACATATCCTCACAATATACTACAATTCCTAAACTGATTCCTACACCTATTTTTATGTATTAGATTTAAAGTCAACCAAACATAATTCAAAACTAAAATGAAAAAAAAACATTAATGTCACTCTATGACGTCAACACATTAAAAACAGTACCTTTCTTTTGTTACTTATTTTTACAGACTAAAATAGACAAACGTTTGAATTTATACAATAGCGTAACTATATAAACTATCGATAAATTTCTAATGTAATTAACTGATTTTCATTCGTGTACGTAGAGTTCACGAAGTACTACATACACGACATTTTTATGACATCGAACTGCATGGAAGTCTTGGAGAACCCATTTGAGTTAAAACACGGTCAAGCCACTGGAGTGGACCGTTCAGATGTAATTCTATCCAGCACGGTGTTGACGTTACTGTCTGCCGCCTAGAATAAACATTTTCCCGTTACAGTAAACCATCAGAACTTAGATCAAATGAAATCAAAGATTTGCAACCATTTAATTATTTCATGTAAGTGCTAACCTGTATTCCGCACCCCAACCTTTAACAAAGGACATCCGAATGGTGCACATTCTCGTTAACTGAAATACAGCTTCGAAGCCTTGTGAGACGGATTGCGACAAAAGAGATGCGAATTCTTGATTGTTAAAAATTTTCAGGTTACAGCCTATAAAAGAATCCCATTCCAGCCATAAAATTATAATGTATTGATTCCAAACAGTCAATATACAACCATATAATGCTGATCCAAGCATTTCCTACAAAGGAATTGCAACATAGTTGTTGAGACTATTCAGACGATTTATTTTAACTACAAATGAAATATTTAAGAATTTTAATGACTTGCAAAACATCGAATGATTACACAGATCAAACAAGACATATCAACAGAGCATTCGCAGTCAACAACAATACGAATGACTGAACCGCAAGTAACAAATAATAGGGTATTAGTTTGTTTGTGCTACGACGATTTTTGAACTTCATTTCATTTCTTACGATTAGATGAATGTTAACATTTATATTATATGTAGTTAGTCTTTAAGAGCACTCACCTGGAGGTATCTTGCAAACAGTTGCAGGGTGCCAGCCGTATCTTTGGTTGCAGTTGGGAGATTGCACGAAAATTGCCGAGTCACTGAGACATTCTGCGAAAACTTCGCCACCAATGTAATAGAGTCTGACACCTTTCCCTATATGGCGTCTCGTTTGCTCCACAACAACATTCCGATTAACGTTTGATAACAGCCCAAGACAAAACCGTTCTGAGTTGCTAGGATCTATATCAAAAATTGAACATTGATTTTTAACACTTTAGCTCTTTGATACAATGCAAATGTAGGTATGTATATAGATACATTACTTTTCTTAAGTAAAATTTGGTTTCAAGTAATTATTTTATTCTTTTCTAAATACCTGTGAAACCGTCTACGACTATCGATGGTTGTGAGGCGTGAAAAGTTTCTCCGACTCGAGTTCCCAGTTCGTAGTAACAAATAGAACACCAGAAAGCTGGTTCACAATACATCACTGGTTGAGCATCCATTGATGGGCTTGGAGTAAAGCGGGATATTCCTGTAAGGGAATTTATTACGAAATCAAAATTTTAAAGGCAACTGATCGCAGCAAACAATTTGTCCTCTAGGAGCTAGACTTAGAACTACTTCCTTCCCCAAAAATTATTCCCCGACTAAAACATTTTCCGATTGCTGGAGTTCAAAATTCCAATACCATCAGTACTTCAATGTTCAAAGTAATCAAAGACCGAAGTGTGACAATGTAGGTACCTACGTAAAACGCACTGCACAGTCCTGCTGTGCTGAACAAAAATCAAATACCATTGCATTTGAGTTCTGGATTTCATTCTAGTGCCGTTAGCCCTTGATGTCACTTTAAATCCTAGCTTATGGAGCACTGCCGAGTTTCAGTAGCTGACAGATCAATCCGTGGATACAGACTAACTTTGAAAATTTGATTACTAGGGGTTTGTCATATTCTATCTGTATATATAATTATTATATAAAATACAGAATTCTTAGTGTGTCTTTTCTATTTTTAAGCAGGCGGAGCTGAGACCAGTATAACTTAGGAACAGCCCGTAACGAGCATCCTAACAAGTAACCGCTGAACTATGTACGTACACTTACCCCCTGTGAGGTAGAATTTTGAAAGTTGAGTCCGCAATCGGAACTTTTAATCAACTATTTTAAAGGGGTTATGAGTTATGGAAGTGAAGCCGAAAATCAAAAGTTTTATTTCTTACCAATTACATCGCCTTGATCTTGAGTATCCCCTTCCTCGGACATATATCCAGGGGGCGGGGTTTCAGTCACCGGTGGAAAACCACTCAAACTATCCAGACTTGAGGGGAAACTTGCGTTGTCTGGGATTGAGTTGCCAAGCTCTTCTAAGGATGGGAATTCTTCTACGATTCCATTCGCATGACCGTTAGACGTAATGGAGTTGTTGGTATTATTCGTTCGACAGACGTTACTATTGGTAGTATGATTATTGTTAGTATTTGCGTTATTCGTTGTTAGATTGTTGGTTGGTGTCGTGTGACAATTGTTGACATTATTCGAGTTATTGATCACGATGTTGTTGCTATTGTTGCTGGAAGTGGTGGAGAGGGGTGAGGAAGGAGATGAGGGCGTAGTGAGTGTGTTATTACTTATAATATTATTTGAATTATTTGATGACTGTATCAATGTTGCTATTGATGAGGTGGAGTTTGACAGTAATGAGGAAGAGCCGAGTCCACTTCCTCGTGGAACCAAAATGGGTGGCAAGACGGGATTCTCCACTTTCTGGTAATGGTATGGATTTATACAGACTTCTTCAAGTTTTAAATGAAATGCAAATTGACACTGTTCGATCGACTTGAGTTCATGATGTGACTGGAGTTCGGGCCAACGCCATAGACGACAGTAAATTACATGTGGGAGTCCTTTTCTATGGGAAACTTGAAGACGACCATCTAATGACCTGCCAATGTCAAACAAAAGATCTCAACTATTATTATTTTGCTTCTCCACACTATTTACCACGCTTCGCTTCCCTTAATCCTACAATACTGAACATCAATTTTAGATCCTAGCAAATCCAGACTGTGTCATTCTTCAGCTACACCACCAATGGTTACACAGATACACGCTTACTCTATGTAGTTCCTCGTTCTCAACATCTTCCAAGCCAACCAGCATTCCTCAATCCTAGTAAGGAAAACTGAATGCTAATATTTTCCCTTTTCTCACACGTCATGTCATTATCATCTCTCCCCACAATCCGTGTCCGATCAACTTCAAAAGTTCTATTATCTACACACATACTCTCTTCCAAACAGACGTACAGTGTAGGTAGGTACCTCCATGAGTTGCATTTCTACTGAAAACAAAGAGCGACTTTCCTTGTTTGTCAGACGAGCATTACTGACATTGCTAAGCTGTTACACCAACCACACCATAATCAAACGTCCTACTTGTGTTCTTAAAATCAAGAAATGAAGAACATGAGCAAACAACAAATTGATAAAACTAAACGTAGAATGAGAACCAAAACTAACTAAACGTGTTCCAGAAATATCGTAATACCATTTTTAAATGTTTCAGTACGAAAAACAACCATTTATTTCCGTACAGGATAAAAGATGATTTAAAATGAGAGTCAAGATCCCTCACTAGTCAGAATACGTACCATATATATATAAATGCAACTGAATATTATTATTATCTCGTTATAATTTCATGACATGACATGCCTATGGCTTATGGCTTCTGTTGTAACAAAACTCAGCGCAATACAATAACACGTACAATAGAGAAGTGCTAAAAAAAAGAATTCTGCGATGAATCCTATGACTTTGACTCTATCTGACTGACCTTCAATTCGTCGTGAAACACGACATGACAGTTACTCTATCTATACGTTGACTCATATAAATAGGTACATGATATTTATGATGCTCGTCGTGCTCTTCCAAAGCAAAATTACAGTACTGCTCTACACCACACATTGAATTTATTCCCTCTAAAGTTGGCTACAGGGACATAGCAACATAGGTACCTACCTACATACATATGTCACTTAATGGAGAGTACACTACATGCATGTATACATGCCAAATAACTAACACAACTCCTTGAAATAAAATATACTATCCACTTAGCAAACAGATTAACATAGTTTGTAGATTTTCCCTTTGCACTTCTAAATCCCACACAGGCAGTCATGAAATTTTTCAAGTAATTCGGGGAAATGACAACAATTCTGCTAATCTCCCTATAATGTCACGCTAACGTGTTGGCAATCATAAAAATCAATTATTATTAATTAAAATGAATAATATAGTAATAGAACCTCGGTAAACTCAAGCTGTACCAATATGCATACTGTACATGTTACGTTAAAAGGACAGTAGTTATACACGGTCTGTCTGCTCGAAAGTGCAACTCATAACCACCGAAACCAGAAACTGACAAAAGTGATTACTTGAAGACGTTATAAAGGAAAACCTCTGAACCCGACAAACATAAAATTATTAGTGTCAATCACTGACCAAAATGTCCTGCATGGGTTTCCTATTTCCAACCCACAAGTTTTAATATTCAAAGCTTAAGTTAACATAATGTTTCCTTCCATGGAGTACGTAATGAGCATTAAAGAACATAAGCTGCTTCTTGTTAGTTGTTACAAACCTTGATAGCTCAATTCTGCTGTCACTTTACACAAGTTAATTGCAGTTGGCATTTCAGATATCCTTTGAGCATCCGCAACCATAAGTTGCTGAACACGCAGCGTGTGAAGCCGTACGTAATGTGCTCGTGGAGTTCACCCAAGCTTGTCTACCCACATCGATTACATATTTAACAGATTTTGAGCTTGGCACGAATTTTTATGGATTTCAATACAACTTTCTGAAAATTACCTATAATGCTGTAGCAAGATTAATTAACCACGTAGGTATGTACTTCGCACCTTACAACGGTAAACTCTATGCTCTACATCTAAATTGTAATATACTGACACAATTCATAACTAGTACTTAATTTTATAAATCAAATAATACTCCAGAATTCTTTCAATCATATATGCACTAGATTTTCAAAGATTTGACATGTTAAGACGATTTCAGTTAGAGTTACTTTATACATTGCGCATACTATGTTGTATGGGCCAAATGGCCAAATCGACAGAATGAATAAAATTATTATTATTATAATTATTACATTGCGCATACACAATGACAAGTTGGCTAATGACTATTTAAGGCGAATGAGAAAGAAAGTTCTGTCAAAAAGTAAGGAAACAAGATGTACAAAAATTCATTTACATTACTTTCCAATGTGTTCTTTTTTATTTGCACTAAATCGTTAGTATGAATTTTAAAAAAACAATAAATGAATCTGACTGAATAACACATAATACGCAAATGACTCCAGTCGTCAATTTACCGTCCGTATACCGTACAATTTAGATTACCAATTCTTTCTAAAAAAAAGTTGGTGCACTGAATATTAATAAGTTTATAAATAAATAATTAATTGAAAAAAGTGCATTCGCAGGAAACAACAGGTATACTAGACAAAGCTACATACCCGAAACAATTTCGACTAAATAATTTGAAAATTGCCCAAAGCAACAATAATCGGAGCAGTCAACAGTTCAACAGCATAATAAATCCGATTATCCGATTGTCGCAGTACTACAACAAGAAATGGCGAGAAAATAATTAACAGAGCATCTTCGGTAAGAAAATACACATTTCGAAAGCAGGGTTTAGAATGTCAGTCATGTCAGTAATCCGGTGCAATAATATGTATGTGTGAATTAGTTTGTAAGTGTAGATACAAGCTCAATTATTGTGAATCAGTAAATTCCTCTATCAGAGTAATAGCAGGACAAAGGTGTATGTACCTACGTCTGCTTATATAAAACTTCTCTAATAGGCAACGTCATTCAACAAACAATGTAAAACTAAAGTCGACAATTTCGAATTGTAAAACAAACTTGAGTAAACTTTGTGATTTAGGGAATTCATCGCGACGTAAAAAGTTTTAAATATAAAAAAAAACACTCCACCCACGAAAATTTGGTTGTATGAAGGCAAAAAAAAAAAGTTCAAAACCAGCGTCACACTCAGTTAACGATAAAAATCCTACATCAATCCTTTAAAGAATAAAACCAACGAAAGCGACACCAATGCAGCGAGACGACCACACAAAGATTGTCACTCACAATAAATTTCACTTCCCACTAACCAGCTCCATTAGCACACTCTATGACTACAAATAGTGATACTCTGTATTCTAAATTTTCTCTTTTTATTCGCAGTAAAAAAAAATCTACCCTAATCCCTTTTTAAGTATGTAATTCAATTTTAGAACACAAAAGCACAGTCCGAAGCCACAAGTATTTCTCAAGTACAGATACAGGCAAAAATTAACCATGTTGAATACGGTTATATGCCTTCTATTTCCTATCCACGTCGCCAGTCGTTCGTGATATAATTAGAAGATATATACCTAGATCCCAGTTGCAGAGAGCTAGAAATTTATGGATGTAATTGGATACATCAATCTTGCCAAACCGTATGACAATGTCACGTTTTGCTATTGCATAAATTTTGAATTTGTATAACTTGTTGAATGTGAGCACGCTAAAAGTAAGGATTGACAGGTAAAACTTACGACTTCAAATGCTACAACTCTAGAACTAGAACTGCGTATTTGTCTTAAGTAAATGTACTAACTGCGAACTTCGAAGCACAAATAAAAATTTATTTTAGGTAGGTACTTAGGAAACTCCAACGTTGAAAAAATCTTCAAGTTCCCCAACTGTGATCAACTCTGATGTAGGAGGAAAACAATACAAATATCCAGGAAAGAAATGATAGTAATTATAATTGTACACAACGAAGGGAATTCCGCAAACTGTTTCCCTAACCACACACAAGTGCGGAGCTGATTCACCTCAAAGATAGATTCGATTTATGGAAAGGACAAAGGTGTTCAAAATGAAATTAGGAGAACTCTTTTCCTCCCATGTAATTTGCATACGCTCTGCTCCTCTCATCTGATGCAGAAGTGCAAGTCAAATGTTTTCATGCCTTTCCCGACGGGTACGAGCGGATGATGAGTTTGCTTACGTGCATCAAGCGAAAATCTCATAATATTTACACACATGTACACCCCATGTCAGGCATACTTACTAACGTAAGCTTTAAAAAAGTTGATGCGCCAATTTATTCATAGTACACTTAACCCTCCCGATCTATCTATCTCATCCTCACCAGCATCATATGTACACTATTATGTGTGTCCTCGATTTACAACCCACACGTACACTTATAGCTCAACCCACAGGAGATGGGCGCTTATAGGATATGTTCCAATGCTCTCATACAAGTACCCTATCGTAAAACGTCCAACGATAACTTTCTCGGAATGCAGGGTAAGCATTAAAAACATTTTCAGTTTGATTGCCCAACCAAGTTTTTGCATACGACGGACGAGACGAACAACAATGACTCGACGGAATGGAAATCCGAAGATACAGTATCTTCCCCTTCCCCTACACATACAACGTTTAGCAAAATTCGTCCTCATGACATAAGCGACAACGTGACCAGGAAGAGTTAGGACACTTTAATACGGAATACGGACATACTAGGTACCAGCTTATCAGCTAAACTGCATGTAGGTAGGTGGGGAAGGGAAGGTAGGTAGGTGCCTACATCTCTAATTCCATCCAATCCAAGCCTTCCCATCTCAAACTGCAGTCATCTACAGATTCTCATGTATACCGGGAGTACAGCCACTATCGGTTTACTCTCCTATCGGATAAGCTGAACCGAACTTAAAGACAGAGAGAGAGAGAGAGAGAGAGAGAGAGAGAGAGAGCATGTTGTCAGTGACAACGAGGACGAAGGCTACTAACTATTTTGTATAATTTTCGCAACTCCTCTTCAAGTGCAGGGAGCTGTATGAACGTCCAAGATTATACCTATAGCTTTGGGTGGATATATACGCTTCTCAAGCAACCCGAAAAGAAGCATAGAGAATTGTAGCCTCGTAAAATCTTGTCGATCCCGGAGCAGAAGCAATCGCTTTCGCAAGTCGACTCGCTTTATTTTGGCACTATGCGCTCCGTACACTCACGGTGTATTTACGTGATGGATGCGGAAGTGTTTTTGCAAACCTAGTACTCCACTCCAAGTCGAGTCATGTCCTACACTACAGAATCACGCATTTAGCAACCATGTTGCCGTATTCTGTGCACTTCAACCCGGTTTGACTTTGGTCTCTACTCTCTCTCTCGCTCTCTCTCTACCCTTGATTGTGCAGAATACGTGCAATGCAGTGCAGAACTACGCGAAATGTGACGTAGACGTAGGTCGTTGTAGTAGCACTGAAAGGCTCAAGCCGACGCGTAAGTACATATCCGTAGTAAACTCCAAATCCCAATACTAAAATGGATTCCGTTGATTCCTTTTACTCGCCTACATGCTCTCAACTCCACGCTCCGACGCCCAAGTAAAAACTTTCAATTTACTTTCAGGAAAAGAAAAGGCCTGTCGCACCAGTAGTGTAGTGGTAGGTGGGCTTAGTTGCTTCATAAAAACTACCTCTTTTACTTTCACACTACAACCTATTTTCGAGGCAGGCATTACCGGGGTAATTTCCCTGCACAACAAGGCAATGACATTGGCCAATTCTCAATGGAGAGCTATGTAGTACTAGGATCATGAGATTCGTGTACATTATACGAAATAAGCTAAATGCTTTATTTCTACCACATCCTACTTGCGCTGGGGCTTCAAAATATGACGTACACAGTTAATGGTTTATTAGCACTGTCAATTCAAATGTAGGTAGCTATATGAATTTGCATTGTTACTATCCAATATTTTGTAATTTTAATGAGTTACTCAATCGCTTCTGCAATTTACGGACTTTGAAAAAAAAATGGTGTGAATTGCATTAAGTAAACACTTGACTATCTAAAAACTGCAACTTTAGCACAAAAATAAAATCTATTTGTGATAAACAAAACGGTTTACTGATAAACAAGGTAAGTCATGAGTTCATGAGGTTCTCACTTTCGAACAATATGCCTGTATGTACGTACGTAGGTAGGTGCTTTATATGATCTTATCAGACCTACCGGATGAGCATAAAAATACAGATATTTACACTGAGTACACTATGTAGATACTATACAGTAATAACCCTGTTCCCAAAAAGTTCTAGCTTTGTATTTGCGTTGCTTTTGTATTGCAGTTTGCAAACTCTTGAACAATAGCTGCTTGTAGGGAATAACAAACTACAATCTCTGTTCGACGTTGTTTTTCCATACAATTTTTTGGAAAAAATGAATTTTAATTTGGTACTACAGATTACAGGAGGTAGTTTGCTTTAAATAACTTCCAAGCCTAGGTATATACGATCACGCGCGGTGCTATCTTTTAAACTTTGCTACATGCAATTATTCAATCATTCCACATGTCAGTGCGGTGATCTGCTTGTTTCATACTTGGACAAAGTAAGTAGGATTTATCTTTGTCACTCCGCCTGGATTCCTCTATCCAACCAATTGCATGCGTGTATGTGACGAGATTCTGTGATTTTTCTAGTAGTAAAATAAGAAAAAGACTGCTTTTCATTCTATAAGGATGATGGTATCTTCATTTCAAACATTGTATTGTTATGAATCCGCTGTTGGAAAGCACTGTACTGTCTACTTAACAGCTTTGAGACGTAAATAAAGTCAACTCAAACTCAAGCTATACGATTTAAAATATGATAGTTCTGTGT
This sequence comes from Dicyrtoma fusca, assembly GCA_034695205.1. Classification (NCBI taxonomy): domain Eukaryota; kingdom Metazoa; phylum Arthropoda; class Collembola; order Symphypleona; family Dicyrtomidae; genus Dicyrtoma; species Dicyrtoma fusca. The sequence continues at coordinate 15,173 of JAQFZC010003044.1, forward strand.
ACTTTCGAGGGTAGGGTAGGTACAAAAACCCTGAACCCTGAGATTGTTCACAGTAAATATTTTATCTCAACGGTATCCGAAGTTTGTAAATGTCACTGTGACATTATTAATGACCAATAATAATAAGATGTACCCACATTTTCTGATAGTATATGGCTCGATAGTCATTTAATACTTATCTAGGATACAGCGAATGCCTTAAAATACTATTGTATGACTGAAAATCTATTTTGATCTGAATGTTTTTGTCTGAAAGTTCAATTCATAAATTTTTTAAAAAAATGAACACAGGTAAAAACAGTCGGAGCTTGTTCTGCTTTTAAGGGAACAAAAATTATGTCACTTACAAAAATAGGTACGCACAAGGAGCAAAACATGCATTTCCTAAGTGCACGCATGCTTCATTTTGCTTTTAAGACTGTTTTTAAGATTGGATGTGCATCATTTTGCTTCTTTTAAGTGACAATATGAAGTATGCACTGCAGTTTGAACGAGGGTAAGTATCATCATACAGATACGTATATCAGCACGAAGAGCTTCTCACAATCAAAAACTGGATAATTATGTTAGCTCACACAACGACTCAATGCTCTGACATTGGTAGAATACAGGGTAGTGTTTAGTACATTTAAATAGTATTAAAGCTTACTTCAACGTACGTACTAATGCCAATCAAAACCCGAAGTACCTACGTACGTATGGTAGGTGCTGTTAGCACGTAAAAATAAATGGTTATAAGAAGTGTTTTACAGATAGGTGTGTGGGAAAGGTACGATGCATAGCTATTTCAACACATCAGAAGTAGCAAATATGCAACTAATTAAATCTGCACACGCACGTACTTCATGATGAATGGATTACGAACCGTTCACACTGCTTTCAGTGTGTGTATAAACTTGATTCGCGAAAACTCGGCACAATAGAATGCTTGAAAGGAATTTTCGCGGCATTAATACTCCACACGTACTTGCAGGCAAATACAGGTGTAGATACAAGCAAACCTAGCTACCCACCTATGAAGTAAGTAGTTACTGTACAATCTAATCTATAGATGTTCTACATAGCATCCCATTTTAAAATAACTAGAGTGACAGTTTCACAGCCGCAAGGCAAATAGTCCTGTCATCCTCCTGAAGATGAGAATAATTACTTAAAATTTTAAAGCAGGCAATTAACTGAGAAAAATTTAACCAATTGGACAGTACCATTCTTCCTAACAGATAACAAACACTAAGAGTAGCAATTGTAGAAAACCTTATAGGTTGACATTTTATTCCTTTTAATTCCATGGAGTTTAGTTTACATTTTGAATCAGTGGAAATTATTCCAAGATACAGATACAACAGACTGTCGCTAGAGATAAACGATTTTAGCAACGCTATATTCCATCACATTTTTACGATTCTTTTCATTCTTGCGAATAAAATCCATGTCGTCATAATTTACTAGCCCCTTGTAAAAATCCTAACGCATAACCTATCATTCTGTGCATTTGAATATATACATAGGTAGATACCCCATTTTAGCTTCTTAAGCGAAGGCATGTACAATTTTTGGAGGCATTGCTAGCTCAGACTTTATAAAGTTTTCTCCGAATAGAAAATGCTGGGCTAGGAATTTACAATTCTAGTGGTCAAACAAACTACCTAATTACCTCGTCGTACGACAGCACAACTTGAGGCTTCAGCTTCCCGAGGTCAACTGGTCTCTTTTAAGAAACTTTTTGCATCAGGGACCCACTATACCCACTGAACGAATTTATAAAACTGAAAAGTTGGAAATTGTTTTTTAAATACCACAGCAACTCACAAATTTCATACACTGAGTATCTGCATTGCGGACTTGCAGTAAAAGAATATGTAAATCCCAATAAGCATAAAACTTTCTTTTCCGCATAGTGATACGGACGGCTACGTATAATTATGTATGCTTCTACGCAACAGTACAGCGATCAGAGGACTCTCACGAAAGAACTTATTTCCGAGCCAAATGACGGCTGTCAGTAGTCCGTCTGTAGATTGTAGCAATTTTAAAATAATTCTATGTCATGGTTATATTTGAGTGCATAGCAGAAGGTTGAAGCATCATCATGTCAACATTTTCGGCTCTAGAATGAGAACAAGATGAGTTTCTACATTCTATTTTTACACGATGATCTAATGTACAGGGTAGGCATCAGAGGCTACAGTTGGAAGAGCGAAACAAACACATAAATAACAAACCTTTGAATTTTAACATAATATCCATCTTAGAATTATTTTAGGGATTCGAAGTTCAATGAAAGGAATGAGTTCAGGTCCAACTGTTGACTGTTCAACTCCAATATCGCCAATATGGGTACAGTATTTTAATTATTTAATGTCCTTTTCTGTAAAGGTAGACACCTACCAAACTAGGTGCATACCTATATAAATACCACATCTACCCATTTGGATTGAGCTGTTACAAGATATTAATGAGCATCAAGTATGTATCACAAGGCTAGTAACCAATAATTAACTCAGCTTGCATAAGTAGACATTTGATAGTCTGAATAGGAATAAATTAGCGAAATTACAGTTCGTCACCTGAAAATTAGGGTCAATCTCTATTCTTCAAGTTCAGATAATATTTGTAATGCATTACGCACAACACCAACACACAGTTCTTATTTTCGCATTACCTACCTAGTAGTCAAAAACAGTCACAAATGTAATACAAATCGATTGCATAGTATATCTAAAGGATACCTATACATACATTCCTGGCTCGTTACTCCAGTTGATACTGCGTAGTATAATAAAGCAGATATTATACGAAGATAGGTATCAATACAAATAACTGTTCCTTGAGCCTACAGAAGTACCAAATCGAAGAATGCATTAAAAAGCTTTAGCAAGATTTCAAAATAAAATATATATTGTTTTGAACTACGACTAAGCAAACCAGATAGTATCGACTCAACAAGAACCATTTCATTTCATCTAATGCCAGTCACATTCTACACAAAACTTGAAATGCAGTTAGAAATTCAAATATTTTGTTACATGGCTACATGTACATGTACGAGTACATACCATCTCAGTTGTCAGCGTCAAATTTATTGAATTTTCTGTTGTTACAAACTACAAGAAGGATAGTACGTATACCTAATATATCTTCTGTCGTTTCAGAAGCGAAATATTGATCTTACGCAAAGCTTTGAGAGAAGATGGATGTTTTTCGAATCACTGCTTTACTATATAGTAATTTTTCGAGGCTACATCAAAATATAGCTTCATGAATAGCCTAGGCACCTACATACGTAGGCATGTATACGGTATGTAATCATAGGTCATGAAAATGAAGGTAAGGCTGAACACTGAAATAATTATACACTGAGTCTATAGTAAACAAAATCGATGACTGAGCGATCAGTGAATGAGTAGCCCAACTGGTCTCAGGATCAGCACATCGCATCGCATCGCATCGGCATGTTTGAGTAACTAAAGAGTAAAATACAAAATATATACACGAAACGAACACGAAAACAAAGTGGGTTACAAGTTCAATATAATGGAGTCCAACGTATCCATCTCAACTGCATTTACATTATTATACTATCCTCCTATGTTTAGTCTACTGTCTCGATCAGGTCAATATCGCAGTCAAACCTTCTGCCACGGATTCTCCCCATGACTGCATGCCATGCTTGCTAAAATAACATCTCTTTCTAAAACGCATACCTACATCAACGATGTAGCTATTTAGTTTTCCATGTATTACCAGCATTCATGAACAACTAAACACTCTGTAACTTCGTACGTACTTAAATTGACTAATTATAAATTGTTATATATTATTATGTTACCCAGTTTCGAAGAGCATTCATTCTCGGCGATGTACAACTTTGACAACCTTACAAAATCAAATCAAGTAATCGTAGCTTGAGGGAGACAGTGAGACACGTAAATTCCCTCTTCTCCTGTCACTACAACCTTGGAATCATAAAGTCAAAAGTTGAATCCTTTCAACACCTGCTAAACTAGTGGCAAACTCACTCTGTATCAAATGATTTTTACCGTTTTCTTGACATATCCAGTCCTAACGAGGCTTTGAAATGTCTCATTATTTATTTGTAGTTTGGATCCTATAAATCTGGTATCTTGTTTCTTTGCACTCGGAATGTTGTGTAATTACATATTTCAAATGAAATCTGCTTACAAAATAAGGTAATGCAAAAAATTTAGATCCAAATAAGTACAGTAGATATTATGAAGACCCGTGATGAGCGTTATATTATACCAGCAGCAATTAAATGTTTGTCAGCAATCGAGTAAACTGCACTTCCCCTGCAATTGCAATAATTAGGCGTAAATATACATTTCTGCGGTCCTACCGTCTGAGTGAGTTAGACGATACTGTAATTAACTTAGGTAATGTCGGAGTGTTGTTTGGTTCAATTTGCCGATTGCCCGACTTGTTGCCGCCTAGATTCCAATATAGGTATGTATGTATGTAATGAGAATCAAATGGACTAACTAGAATATAACTCATTCTGACTTGGATCTCCCACTCATGATTTCATGATAAAAAATCAAACTGCCGATCGGACCGAATTTAAAGAGACTTTGGTAGCAGCACAAAAATTATGACCAGTCGATAACAGATATGTATAAGCGTGAAGAACCGTCGCAAATGAAGACCTATGGATATTCAATGTGAAATCCATTTTAAAAAGAGGTTTCAAATTCATGTCGTTGAGTTGGTAGTCCAAATCTTTTCAATAATTATTATAATCCAACTGTTAACAACTATTAGCATCGACAATGCAACGGTATGTGAAAGAATTAGTACAAAATCGAACGAAACAAAAAGGAATACAGAGCAAAAGTTCGAAAGAAGTTTCGAAGCAAAACGCTACTGCTGATCACACATCGATAATCTCGGTTGCTTGGTGCATGGTTGGTATACTACTAACGAATTAACGAAATTCATAGATAGGCTTGATTAGAACATGTGTATGTAATGCTGTAAACTATATTTTTTTAAACAACTCACGGATTAACTTCGGTAGGTACCTATGCATTATCTATATAATATAAAATGAAAAATGAAAATGAAAATTGGGTTTATACACTTTGTATGTCATTCAGGCGATTACGCCCATGGACTAGTGTC